>OY855909.1:5052240-5316644 GCA_963693305.1 Meandrina meandrites
TTACTATTCATCAAGAAATTTAGCCCTGAAACTATTTTTGGAGGCGCGGTTATGTCGATTTCTTTTGCTGTGCCGTCATTTTCCTAAACGCGTAGAAAATAATGGCTTGTAAACAAAGTATAATACTTTTGTTGCATACAACCGGCTGGTAGTTTAATTTGAAACAAGTGCTCAGCGCAGCAATCAAACTGCTTGCATAACTCCTTGTTACTTTTAGTTTGCCATTATGTAAATAAAGACATAAGTAATCAATAGAACACGTAATAGACACGTAATCAATAGAATCAATGGCCGTGTATCGGTCACGAAAAAGAAATCAGAGGAAAAGCGATACTTTGAGCTCTGTTATTTTAGGAAAACAAGAACGGACACATTTCAGTAGATGTTATTTCGGTGGGAATTTTTCACTGTGTTGGAATGCAGTGTTGCCTCGAGCAAGTAACATGCATGCACAGCACTACTCCCCTCGACTCATAAGAATATTTGAATCCCTCGTACTTAAAACAAAGATACTTGTAATATTCAAGTACAAGCAACCAGCATCCAAAAAATTGCCCATCTGTTGGATTCAAAACAAGAAAAAACCTTCAATTTTCACTGGCAGTTCCTTCATTACAAAACACATTCAATAAAGGTGTCATACAAACTGAATGTCAATTTTTAAGTATCAAAATAAAAACCCCATCAGCATAGTAGCTGAGGTATATCGGGAATCAGCTATTAATTTGCATTTCCATTAAGCGCATATTGGCAGGAGTCAATTACGAATAGCGGTTTAGTTATTACATGAGTACAAACATCTTTCTTTAAAGTGAAACACTTCCATTGCACAGGTCTTACGAACTAAGCCATACATACTGAAAAAAAAGACCTTAGTTTCGAGCTAAAAATAACAAGCAATTTTCATGAATGAGCCCACTAACTATAGTAGCATCTTCGCATAATCAATTGTATTATTTGCGGCAATTGTATCAAATGTGCCTGGAGCAAAAATTATTGGTCACGCTATTGCTTGAGCCTCATGTGTTTGTTTGTTTGATGTTTTTATTTTCAAACGTATAAACGAGACGAAAAACGTTCAATTGAATAAGTATAGCTTCATAAAAAAATACATCAGAAGCTGCATGAAATAGTATCAAAAGACACCATATAACTAAAAACATGTTTATGGCCAATGTTTCCAGAATCACTGGATGAAATCCCACACACAATGACATTCTTCATGCCTACTTTAGTAAGTGTGTAATGACGTTCCATTTTAGCCTTTCTTTGAAGTGATAAATTTTCATCTTATTCTTTCTTTGTTTTATTTCAATTATGTCGCGTCGCCTACTTAACAAGCTGTCTTGAAGAGCTTGTTCATTTCGCAGTGAAGCTCTGAGGGGCAGTAAGTACATTTTTGGATGCGCGTTTACCGTAAGTTTTTATTCAGGATTTGAACTCCATTTTTTTTCTTTTCAGTAGCCACTTGACTGTGTTGAGTTTCTGGAGCAGAATCTCAAGCGAATTACATTCAAACGTCGGTAAGTTGCAATTGTACAGTTAGTTAAGTTAGCGTATAACAATTTTGTCTCGAATTGAATTCTTTCACAGAAACTGCAAACGCAAATCTGTTTCTGAAGACTTAAGGCTTAGATAGATAAAAACATTATTTTGCCATCCGGCGTCAATGCCTTTTTATAGCGTCAAGAAGAAAAGGGCTGGGAAATCACGACGAAGTTTAGGATCAGTGCACTTCACACTTCGCGTGTGAAATCAATATTCATCAAAGCGACAAATATATGGTACAATTAAGTGCACTTCAGTTATTTTAGCTTACGTTCAAAACTCTCTGAACATTCTAAATTTTATGTACCGTATGATATCTACACGAGAACTGAAGACCCAAATGGTCATAATTTGCATTTTGCAATTCGATCGGGAATTCGAGGGCCACAGGTTTGTCAGTCGCGAGACTGTTATGTGCTACCCTCGTTAAACATTGTTGTTGATTTGATTTTGTGGTTATGCTTCAGGCTTCTTTGAACTAAGAGGTCATGTTGCCCATCCACCATCAACGGCAAACACGAACTAAAATAAGCATTGATAATAATACCAGGGTAAGAAATTAAAAGAGGATATAAGTAAACTGAATACAAACATCTCACTTAAAGTGAAACACTTTCATCGCATAGGCCTCAAGATCGAAGCCAAACGCACTGGAATGAAAACAAGGGCGCGATATCTAAAAATTCCGGTTTCAGTGTGGGAGACGTAATTGTTTGTTTCTTGGACACGTTGAATGTTATTCTTTCGGCCATATTGAAAATTTCGTACGAAGTGAATCCTTCGAAATCGTTGTAATCCTCGGGATATTGAGTCTGAGACAGCTGTAATCTTAAGGAGTAGAGCATATCCAGAATAAATACAGTCCGGAAGGAAGTCTTGTACATGTGTGGAAAGGAACGGTATTTTCCACTGGACTGCACTGGTCACGTCAAAATGGCGGTTTTGCCATGCGACTTGTTTGTTACTCGAGTGCCATTTCAAGCAAACAGACAATTTCAATCCTACAGAACAACAACAAGATAATAATTATCTGTTAGTTGCTTCATGAGAAGAGGTAAATTTACCCGTCGTTACAGACTATTTTTAGCTCAACTGATTCGAGATATTTGCCTGTACAATACGTGAAGTTGCACCCGACAGGAACAATTAAGAGAAACTTTTCTTTCAAGAACTGTACGAAACATATCGTCCGCGGCGCTGACATTGAAATATGTCATGGAAAGTTCAAGAAATAATTCTCACGATCGATGTGTGAAGCGAGGAAACATGCGCTTCGCTGGTGAAAAGGCCTGTCGCCTGTGTCGCCGCCGTCTTTTAGGTCTTGGTGAAGTTTACAAGATGCTTGAGAAACGAAAGTGAGTGGAAATGTCCAATGGAACGGCAAATTTCCGATCGGACCGGTCCGACCAGAAAAGTGGTCCTCCTCGAAAGGTGGACCTCATTTTCCGAAACTTTTCCAATTGGGCCGAACCGTTCCATTGAGTTTCGAACCGAAATTTCCGGAAATTTTGATTGAATGGATCGCGCCCCAAATGTTAAAAGTACACAAAGGTGTTAGTTTCGAGATAAATAAAACAAGCAACTTTCATTAGTGAGCCCACTAGGTAGTGCCCCCTTCACCTAATCAATTGTATTTTTGCGGCAATTAAATCAACTTTAATTTGCCAGGAGCAGAAATTGTTTGTCACGCTATTGCTTGAGCCTCATGTGCTTGTTTGTTTGGTGTTTTTATTTACGTATAAACGAGTCGAAAAAAAAAGAGGAGTCTGGGCCTCGTGATGGACGGACGTGTTCTATGAGCTCCGCTATCCACCGTTCTTCTCGAGCATTTAAAATCAACGATTTATGGTAGCCATTTCGGAAGTTTCATTCTTAACTCAATGTCAGAAACGAACAAAAAGAAAAGAACTGAACGTGGCTCTTTTGACGAGGTAATTTCACCTGAACACAAGGTCACACGTGTAATGAGGTCTCCGTCGGCAGAAGTCGAATCGCCGGCCTAATTGGAAGTGGACGAGCCAAGCTTAGGAGACATTCACCAAATACTTTTTGAAGTTCAAGGGACAATCAAACAGCTGCTGAAGACAAGTTTCCAGCTAAGCACCGACGTCGCTGACCTTTATAGCAGCGTGGAAAGGAACAGGCAAGAGGTGAAAAATCTCAAACAAGAGCTGGTGAAACAGAATAAATAAACAGCGTCGTTGGAGAAACAACTTGGCAAAACAAGCAAATATGTCGAACCCATAGACGAGCTAAAAGACATTCAAGTAAACCTCGATAATTTGGAACAATATTCTAGACTAGGAATAGTTGACACTAAAAGTGCCCGTGGTCTTTTGACATGATCTTATCTGATTAGAATACATTGGAAACTTGTTAAGCGCATATTTTGAGGGTTTTAAATGTGCACGAAATTGGAGCTATCGGTTGAGTGTCTGAGTAGGCTTTTCTACATTATGCTTTTGTTTCTCCACTAAAATGCTCCATTTTTCCCACTCAAATGCTCGGTCTTCCCCCAAAAAAGTCACTAAAATGCTCGGATAAGCTTATTAAACAAACGGTTTTTTTAAATTAATTTCAAAGTTTTTAACATGGTGTTAACTAGGCTTAGCCACAAGTTGCTCGGCAACTTTTCGGCAACTTTTGAGATTTTTGGCAACTTTTGCAATTTTCGGCAACTTTTCATTTTTTAGCATTTTTTGAATGCTCGAGTAATGCTCAATGCTTTAGCCTCACTAAAATCATTTTAGTGAGGAAAAAGCATTGAGCTCTAAAAAATGCTAGCATAATGTAGAAAAGCCTGAGTGGCTTGGCTATCGCATGTGGGTACTGGGAGAGGCATAGATGGGCACTTCAGTACTAGCTGTCTCTGAGCTAACAATAAACTTTGAAAATGGAATGGGGTATGCTGAGTCACATTTAACAGACACTGAAATTTGGCACAATTCATGCACTGCGCATGTGGTGGGTTATAGAAGTGATTTAGGTTGCTGTTATGCAGCATTTGAGAAGGTGGCTACATAAAAAGATACCGTGTGAATGCATCCATCGTTGATTATGCAAATGTCGGCTTCTTCTGACGAGTTGTTTATTTTGTCGTTCGGCTAGAAGTTTTGTTAATCCAACTAAGAGTAACGTTTTTCGGCCAGTTGCAAATTTGACGTTCAGATCACTCGGTAGGCGATTAGTGTTGAGATATTTAAATCTTGATAGAAAGTTTAGAAATGAAGCACGTCATCATTACCCGATACTATTTGCAGGCAAATCCTACTGTCACGTCATCATTACCCGAGACCACCTTGCGCGCTCACTTCAACCAAGTCGAGATTTTTTCTGGCTTCTGACTGTATGCACTGTATTTCCACTGTATTTTCCCTCTGTTACTACTTATACGCGGGGACCACTATAATGCCTCCTCGGGCTTTGGCCTCTGGGCCAAAGCCCTGCGGGGGCAACAATTAATATAAAATTGCCAGGTTACTTAGGAAGTTTACACCAATTTAATCCTTCCACCGTTCATTGCGCAAGCGCATTCACAACTTAAAAATCGGGAGATTCTACAAAAAGTAGTGAGATTCTATTTTTTTTACCCGATCAAGACTATAAACTTGTAATGATTACTAGAAAATTCAGCATGGAATCCTGTTCTAGGAAAGCGGCCATAAACCGTTTAAAGGATCTGCTAACGAAGGCTTCTATAAAAGTGTCAATTCACTGAAATGTACGGTACCTTTTTGAAATGTTCCCGCAGATAAGCCGTACCCCCGATTTTGAGCGACGATTTTTGGAAAAAAGGTGCGGCTTATCTGCGGGTGTTTACGGTACTAGAAAATTCAGCATGGAATCGAGGCTCGGTTCGTTTGGTTAAAGTGCCCCTGTGATTGTGTACTATTAGACTTTCTTACTCATCTTGCCAAATTTCAATCCATTACGAACATCACAAGTCATTTTATTTTAACATTTATTTCCGAGAATTTACGACCGCCATTAATCAACCTTGCGAATTGGAGAAAGTCAAAGGCTCAAAAATATCTCACGGGTTGAAATTATAATAACAATAAGTATTGAAAATCACGCGAAAAGCAACAAAACCTTCGGATTTGTCCCCCTGAATTATTTCCCTCCTGATCATGTGTCATTCAAAACAGAAAAATATGACATAATTAACACAACTGACGATCGCATGCATGCGTTTTTTGCTGTTGGCCCAAACTTGTCTTTGATGTTCCAAGTGAGGTGGTTTACGGAATGTGGTCATGGTCGGCTGGACAGTTGTACAGTTTAAAAACACCAGTTTGCTTTGGTTCATCGCACTGTGCTGTATGTCTTCACTCATGATCACATCTTTGCTGAAAACTTCGTTTACTGAACTCATACAGAAGTACGCATTTCAGAAAATCATGCTGTCCATTCAAGAATTTTCCAGCCTGGCGTGTGCTGTTTTACTGATGGTGATCCTGGGCTTTGTGATCAAAATAAACAAAAGTTTGCTGAGTAGAGATGCAAGATTGCCGGAGCCAATCTGTAGAAGCGAGAAGGCGAAGTGTGCTGAGAAACGAAGAGAACTACAAGTACAATTACAGCTTCCCGTGTAATTGCCGCCAGGCCAGAGAACACGATGAGCGCCAATAGTTTAGTAAGTGTCTGAAAGCGTTTTTCTAAATTTTGTACCAGTTTAATTTAGTTTTAAACAAATATGACGGGCGCATTTGTTTTCATTGTTTTGTTTTGTGCTCTGACTGCGTATGAGCGGGCATTTGCATCCTAAACCAGACAACTGCGAAATTAAATACATCAAAATAGACCCATTTCATTTTATTTTCATTTTTATTTTATGCCGTTCAAGATGCCTCATTAAATTCTTGCTGTTGTGCTTCGCACGGTATTCTATACTTCTCCTGATCTCTATACTTGTCAAGATCTCAAATTTTTTTTTTTTTTATTTTCAGTATGAAGGAAAGGAAAGTTGTTCCACGGAAGGCGACTCTAGTAGAACTGAGAACAACTCTGCAAGACAATTTAGCTAGAACCTAAAATAACATGCATGGCTCTTACTACTGATAATTTTCGTCTGTGTATAAAAGAACCAATCATGCAGAAGGAACTACTGATGTGAAACTCCTAAATAACTGCTAATTGAAATTCTAGCAAAATTTTACCTCGTCAATATTCCTCAAATTTTTCTACTATTTTAGAGAGTAGAAGCAGTAGGACTAGTATAGCTTACTAAGTATATTTATCGAACTTTACTTTGCAGTACTCCTGTTCGCGGGCTAATTACAGACAGATTTCATGTGATTCAAGTGACATTTACTGAACGGCAGCGGTGTATGCCCTGAGGGCGCGTTTGTTCCAGTCGGCAGAGCAAATGACGGCTGTTTTAGGAGTTAAAAAAACAAAGATTTTAATAAATTTAAATACTGCTCTACTTTTACTGATTTGTTTCAAATAGTTTTAAAACAATGAAATCCCTTGAAGTATTTCTTGAATCAGCTATATATTTATCCTACACGATCTTCCGAAGAAGTCACGAAAAAGTGGAGGCTGGGGTTTTAATTCTTTCCGAGCTACTCTTTCATTTTCTCCTGTAGGTTTTCAAGCTGTTAGTATTCCATGGTATTACAAACCTTTAGATAAGGCTGACAGGCGAAGGAAAGAGACTGTGGGCGACCAAAGCCACCAAGTGCGGAGATCATTCACAAAGTAGAAGGGGCAATGACGAATGTCAAAGTCATAATGCGTGTCGAGCTTTGTTTGGATTTCGCTTCTGTTTGCGTATTTTTAGACGATCATGAATGGCACCGTTGCTTTTGTTTCTTTACTTTGTTTTGTTGTTTTGTTTACGCCACAAATTCGACGAGAGGACACGGAGGGAGCTAGTGTTAAGGTGGCTCCATATTTATTCCGGGCGCACTTGTCCATGACAAACTTTGCGTTATAACTTTTTAGGCTTTGACGCGATGGCGGTGAAACTTTGGGAAAATGTTCACCTATCATTCGGTAATAGTAATATGAAATTCGATTTAACTGGATAAAAATATTTTTGATATTACTGGCAATTAATTAGATCCCACTTTTTACAAAAAATCGAGTCTAGAAAAAAATTTTGCTGTTAGATTTTGGCTAAACTTCTAAAATCAGCTTATATTTATATTTCAAGCGGCTCCGCGACTGTTCTCTGGCCAAGCGGACGAGGAGTTTTGTTTATGTAGTTCTGAATACGAAATGAGCACGTGCGTTATTTTTTGCACGAACTCGCACCTTTTCAAGGGGGGTGTATTTGATATGCGCGCCCAGGAGGTGCAGCAGTTATAAAATCTGCCATTGTAAATCTAAACAAAACTACTCGTCCACTTCGCCACTGCATTCAAGCTCAAAAACAAAGAATTTATTTCATCTGCGTATCCTTTAGAACAATTGCAATCGTTTGTTCAACTCTTATGTGACTTATTGCTGTTAGTGACAGCTCGATAATCTCCACAATAAATTACAATACACCTCATTGTTATTTTCATTGAGCGTACATCTTCCCTCCTCTCCTGGGCGCGCATATCAAATACACCCCCCTTGAAAAGGTGCGAATTCGTGCAATAAATAACGCACGTGCTCATTTCGTATTCAGAACTACATAAACAAAACTGCTCGTCCGCTTGGCCAGAGAACAGTCGCGGAGCCGCTTGAAATCCCAAAATAATTTCTCCAATTTACAGCATCGTACAGCAGCAAAAATCGATGCAAAAACATTGCAGTATCCTGAAGTTTGTTTGGAAGGAGTTTGACACAAAACTGCGGTGTAATTTTGAAAAATTTTTGACAAATGTAACTTTGTTGGTTTGAGAAGGTTTTCGATCATTTTGTAATGTTTACTGGAAAAGCAAATACTTTTTAACGGTTGTCACGATCGCAAATCGGCGAGGCACATTGATTTAGCAAGCATTGGGGATTCTTCTTGCAGAAATTTGGGTTCGTAGCTTGTTTTCACAACAGGCGCCAAGAAAAGAACATTTCAATAGAATTTAAGTGTCGAGTTTAGGTGACCTTAATATTTCAGCGATTCTGTTCCGACGATTTTTCTGAAACTTGACTATAATATGTATTTAGTCAATATAAGCTGATTTCAGAAGTTTAGCCAAAATCTAACAGCAAAATTTTTTTCTAAACTCGATTTTTTGTAAAAAGTGGGGTCTAATTAATTGCCAGTAATATCAAAAATATTTTTATCCAGTTAAATCGAATTTCATATTACTATTACCGAATGATAGGTGAACATTTTCCCAAAGTTTCACCGCCATCTCGTCAAAGCCTAAAAAGTTATAACGCAAAGTTTGTCATGGACAAGTGCGCCCGGAATAAATATGGAGCCACCTTAAGACTCTTGTCAACATTTTCCTTCTGGTTTTATCACAGGCTTACCAGACTGTGTTTGTGAGGTCACAGCACGCCCCATATAAATATTCAAATTTTCTCGCTAATCGCTATTGTAAATATTTAAGCTTCCTAAAATTGGCTTTTACTGCTGTCTATTTGCAATAAAATGAATTAGAAACATTTTCGCAATGTTTAAGTTTGTTTTTACGCAGTTTTTTTTGACGATTTGAAGCGTGCGAGAGCAGTTCTATGAGTTTAAGTTTTGACTCGTGTATAGAATACTAATATTTACACAAGGCGTGCAACTTCCACATCCAAGAATCGGGTACCGCCTCTTGAATGTAGCCCAAAACATATCTTTCCCCTACTCGCTTTAGTAAGAGCTCCCGGTCCTCGATAGAACAGTCTTTGAACTATAATCTGGCCAAATTTGAGTCCAATCAGTTCGCGAATAGTTCTTTTAAACCTTGCTGGAATATCAAATTAGGTCGTAAATTTGCCGATTTACCATGATATGTACCAGTTGTCGGGACAATTTATGCAATTTTCGCTAAAATTGGTCAAAATTACTGCCTATGCCCGCCCTAGAAAGCAGAACGTGCCCCACTACAAAACCTCCTCTGGGACACCCCAAAGAAATACTTCGGAAATGTCGACAGCAAAGCCGAAGACAACCGGGCCTGGGAAATTAATTTATTCAAATATTCAGTGAATTTCCTGAGCGCTTATTTCCATATTCAGGAAATTCACTGAATATTTAAATAAATTAATTTCCCAGGCCCGGTTGTCTTCGGCTTTGCTGTCGACATTTCCGAAGTATTTCTTTGGGGTGTCCCAGAGGAGGTTTTGTAGTGGGGCACGTTCTGCTTTCTAGGGCGGGCATAGGCAGTAATTTTGACCAATGTTAGCGAAAATTGCATAAATTGTCCCGACAACTGGTACATATCATGGTAAATCGGCAAATTTACGACCTAATTTGATATTCCAGCAAGGTTTAAAAGAACTATTCGCGAACTGATTGGACTCAAATTTGGCCAGATTATAGTTCAAAGACTGTTCTATCGAGGACCGGGAGCTCTTACTAAAGCGAGTAGGGGAAAGATATGTTTTGGGCTACATTCAAGAGGCGGTACCCGATTCTTGGATGTGGAAGTTGCACGCCTTGTGTAAATATTAGTATTCTATACACGAGTCAAAACTTAAACTCATAGAACTGCTCTCGCACGCTTCAAATCGTCAAAAAAAACTGCGTAAAAACAAACTTAAACATTGCGAAAATGTTTCTAATTCATTTTATTGCAAATAGACAGCAGTAAAAGCCAATTTTAGGAAGCTTAAATATTTACAATAGCGATTAGCGAGAAAATTTGAATATTTATATGGGGCGTGCTGTGACCTCACAAACACAGTCTGGTAAGCCTATGGTTTTATATGCCCAGCTTACGAAATAGACAACGATATGACTTATTTAAATTGCATTTTTGTGGGCAGACTATATGGTTTGGGTCATTTCGTCATTGTTTTGGAATGTAGTGTTGCCTCGACCATAGTTTGTAACTATGCCTCGACTAGGTCACAATTTCACAAAACCACAGAGTCGCCCTGCTGATAACAACTCCACAGGTGAAAAATACGGAAAATGTGGAAGCACCATTGAATGAGCAAACACCCTCTAGATCTAGAATAAGTGTGTATTAGAAAACGTTGATCTGTTGAATTCAACAATGACCCGCTTCTCACTCATACCGCTATAACAAGAAAAAAATATATTTTATCAACTCTTATAGCTATTTACTAACTGTTCCACTATTTATAAACATAATTCATATAATTCATATACTGCTCTTCTTTTATTTTCAAATAGTTTTAAAACAATGCAACCCCTTGAAGTATTTCTGGAATCAGCTATATGGAGGCTGGGATTTTTAATTCTTTCGAGCAACAGTTTCATTTTCTCCAGTTGGTTTTCAAGCTGTTAGCATTCCATGATATTGTAAAAAGGCTGGCAAGCGAATAAATGTAACTGTGGGCGGCTGACACCGGCCACCAAGAGAGTTCAGTCACAAAGTAGCAGGGGTTAATGACGACTAAAAGTCAGAATGCGTGTCGGGCTTTGTTTGGATTTCGCTTCTTTTTACGTATTTTTTCTAGAATTCTGTCGGTTTGGTAGCTTCGCTTTGACTTTGTTTCCTTTCATTTACGCCGCGTCGCCTACTTAACAAGCTGTCTTGAAGAGCTTGTTCATTTCGCAGTGAAGCTCTAGATCTGAGGGGCAGTAAGTACATTTTTGGATGCGCGTTTACCGTAAGTTTTTATACAGGATTTGAACTCAACTTTTTTTTACTTTCAGTAGCCACTTAACTGTGTTGAGTTTCTGGAGCAGAATCTCAAGCGAATTACATTCAAACGTCGGTAAGTTGCAATTGTACCGTTAGTTAAGTTGGCGTATAACAATTTTGTCTCGAATTGAATTCTTTCACAGAAAGTGCAAACGCAAATCTGTTTCTGAAGACCTCAGGGTTTTGCTTTGCTGCATGCAAACATAGATATGACCACTGACAGGGACTGGTTTTGCGCCAAGAAGAACAGCCGGATTTGCACAGAACTTGTATTAAACAGTCCGTTTCGACTTAAAATCAAACTGCGATTAGTAGCAGAAAAATTCAAGAGTGAGGATACTTCATAAAGTGTAAAGTGCTTTATCTTATATGAAAGCCATCGGAGTTGCAATAAAGCATTAAAAAAGGTCGCCATTAATTCATAAGTATATTCTTGTCCCCCTCTCCCTCCGCACTTGCGAAGCTTGGAAAAGGCTGGCTATCTACACGTCCCTGGTCATCAAACAATATTTTTAAATAGAAGCAGTAGAGCGTGAAAGTGCTTTGAAACTGCAGAAGGACAAACATTGGGGGAAACCCCGTCCATAATTATCTCCCATTCTGATTGGCTCCTTTTGCTTTCATCGATTTCATGTACGTGTGCCATTAGTGCTGTCGCTGGTGGGCACTATACGTTCCGAGCAGAGCTAATCATATACTTGCTGAATCTATTCTGCCAGGAGTATGCATTCCATAACGATGCCTTCCATTCAAGATTTGGTGTGTGTTATGTTACTCTTTGTGATCCTGTATTACGTGATCAAAATGTACAGAGCTGTAATGAATTGGGAACCGAGAGTGGATCATCAACAACCTGTAAGAGCCAGGGGGCGAAACTACCGGAGGGAAATAAACGCAGAGAGAAACCATTACAATCACCGTGACAATCACTATCCAACAGAACACGACGAACGGTATGGTTGAACAAGTGAGTATGAAGTTTTAATTTTCTAATTGAATGGCGCACATTTATTAAGCCTCTCATTATTTTTTGTTTTATCTGTTTTCTTGTGAAGTGGGCGGCCGGGATGTCACAGTGCCCAACGTCAAAAACGTCGAACTATATTTTATATTTTTGTCCTTCTTTTTAACTAGCAGCCAGATTTTGAGACTTTTTTATTATTTTTTTTTTCGTGCAGGACAAAGAAAAGGGTGCTCTGAGAGGAGAGCAGAGAACACTGGATTTTGCGGAAATTTAGCATCGCAGACTCACCGATCCAACAGATGACAGCAGCGAGAGCCGCTAGTTGTTGGACTGGCGATAGACTAAACATAGAATGCTGTACAAATTTTGCTAGACTACCACTAATGCCCATTTACTTATGCTAATATTGAACTTTCCGCAGCTTACGATTTCCTGTATTTTTATCTACCCCATCCTTAACTTGAAGCAACTTTTCGTAATCATTGGAGCAAAAATGGAAAAAGTTCTGCCAGTGACTACACATTAGAATAAGGCCTTCTCTTGATGTGCTTCTTTATTTTGCTTTCACCAGTTTTTATAATTGACCATTCCATAAATAACACAACTAGTTAAACTGTTATTGAATAAAATTAAAAATGTCCGCATTCCTTGTGAGTTGTTGAAAAATATTCTGGCATATTATTAAGAATGTGGCTGATATATCGGATTCCCACACGGCAGTCATGTAAAACATTTTTTACTAAGCTTAATTTACTGATGGTTTCCCGTGTATAAATAAAGTTTTACATTACATTACATTTACATAATTGTACGTGAAGCACGCGTTGCATAAACAATTTCAATGTCTGCCTTGATATGAGGGTCATAGTTTAAAAACATTGTTTAATATCAGGCTTTCTAATAACAAAATTACTTCAGTTCAAAGTGATTTCTAGCGACACTCGAACGCTAAAAACTCAAGAAAGTTTGAAAGTGGATGCCACATGCGACTTATTCAGATCTCGGCTTTCGCCATGCACTTATTAAAAAAAATATTTTTGTTTAGATAAGGCCAAACAAAAAGGTTTCTCCAGGGATACGTCATTGAAGGCGCTTTCAGAGTATTTTACTGTGCATACAGATGACACAGAAACATTTTAGTGATCATCATGATTTAATTTTTGTGTAAAACGTTTCTGGATAGGGGGAATACTCAAAAGCTTGATTTCTCAGAGCTCTTTTGAATACTGTAACGGTTGGGTACATACCGATACTAATATACACGGCATCTGCCTACGCATTCGAGCCGCTTACTGAGGAGATTTTGTGCTTCACCGACGGGAACTCAAAGTCTTCGTTTTAAATTCAAACTACAGCTGAAACTACAGTCAACTCTCCTTATAGCGGCGGACACGCTTAGGACTTCGTTTAGTGTCCGTATTAGCGACAGTCCGTAATAGCAGGAGTCATTTCCAGTCAAAACCTCTATAAGTCTATTGGTCTATAGCCGAGGATTTGAATTTTGTCAGTAATAAAAAGTGTCCGTAATAGCGGGGTGTCCGCAAGACGAGAGTTGACTGTATGCAGAAGGAGAACAATAGGATTTTAGGCGGGTCAGTAATTATAATCGGATTTTTCTAGCAACAAGACTTCAAAATTTAACGAAGTAGCGTTTTTCTTTATTACCGGCGCCATCCGAAGGCTGGATCAGGTCATAAAATGTTGTCCGTTCCCTTTCTTTTTTCAACGTCTCGTTTCCAGGGCACCGCTTTCTGCTTCGACCAGATAAACTTTGAAATTCAATGTCGAAAAGCCAACTAATTGCTTAGATTACAATCTGTTCCCACGGCGATAAGTTGTCAACACAAGGATAAGAACAATGCTTACAGATCGAACAACTGATATTTACAATGCAAGGAATGTTTCCAAGTTTCTTGACTTAAAAGGAACTGTCATAACGAAAGCATGTTGTTGTAGTGTGTTCCATGGATTCTGTTTTTATCGGTGTAACTGTCACTGTGTTTCTTACCCTATAAACTATACGGTGTCATAGCAACAGTACTTTTGTTAATTCTTATCACCTCTTCTCTTGATTTAGTGATGTTGTGAGGATAAATTTCATTTTGGTCACTCTTGAGTCTTAATATTTTTGTAACGCCAAAGCTACAACGCAGCGGCTGCTGACGAACATGTAAATTACAGCCATTTTCTTGGGTCGCCCACTACCTCTCGGAACGAGATACTTCATTGGTTCTTTAAACAATAGATAACAGTCATAACAATGCCCCTAGCCCTGAATAACAATAGAGGTAGTGTTTACAGCGGGCGAATGAAAATAGAGGTTCCAGAGAGGTAGTGCCTTACTGATTTTCTTCGCTATTTTCGGCCGGCCCGGGCTTAGACTCTGGACCCGCTAATTGGATGAACTCTACCGAATGAAATACCGTAAATTTCCGGTTATAAGCCCTGGGCTTATACAACTTCGTAAGGGTTTTTGGGTGGGCTTATAAACGGAGGGGCTTATATCCGAGAGAGCTTATAAGCCCGGCTTATAAGCGGAATAAAAAAGGCGTTTCGGAACGAGCCACGACAGTGTTGATCATAATATGTTTTTACGGGGGGGCTTATAACCGGATGTATTTTCTTGTTTCCAGGTTGATGGGCCTATAACCGGGAGGGCTTATAAGCGGGGGGGGGGGGGGGGGGGGGGGACGGGACTTTTAACCGGAATTTTACGGTATTCTGCTAGGTTCTGCTAAATAGGAAACATTCAATCTTGCTTGACACGTGATTCCGCGCGAACGTACGCAATAAACAGTGTAGTAGTGTTTAACTCGCACAAAATCGTTATCAAATCTCGCTTTCAAACACAGACTTTAACTTTTACACAGGGCTACGCTGTTTGATAACTGGTCATAACTTTAAAATGGTTGAGAATTCAATCGACTAACGATTCAAACCTTTTGTTCAAACGACGTGTGCTATGTGTGCAAGATAAACGTTGACATTCAATGGCGAACCGCCAACTAATTGCTTAGATTACAATCTATCTTTAACCCCGATACAATCTGTTCCCACGGCGAAATTAAATAACAGGCAGTCAAAAACTTCGAAAAAACTGCAGGTGGATGCCGGTAGTGGTATGTACGAAAGCCGAGGAGGGACATCAGACTTCCGACTTCCGACTTCCGACTTCCGACTTCCGACTTCCGACTTCCGACTTCCGACTTCCGACTTCCGACTTCCGACTTCCGACTTCCGACTTCCGACTTCAGACTTCCGACTTCCGACTTCCGACTTCCGACTTCCGACTTCCGACTTCCGACTTCCGACTTCAGACTTCAGACTTCAGACTTCAGACTTCCGACTTCCGACTTCAGACTTCAGACTTCAGACTTCAGACTTCAGACTTCAGACTTCAGACTTCAGACTTCAGACTTCCGACTTCCGACTTCCGACTTCCGACTTCAGACTTCAGACTTGAAAACGTCATAGACATGCCTACACAGACTTCCCTATGTGGTTTACGGCGCAGCGACGCGTGAGCCTTTAAAGTTTTGCTCTGACGAGTATGTCTTTGAGCGATTTACCTCTTTTGTATGATATGATCGGAGGCGGTTTGGAAATTGTTTTCAGCAGTGGCTGATTTTGGATGAGACTCCATTGTTGCATCAGTATTTGTTTTAAATTTTAAAGTGAAAATATAAAATGTGACAGGCCAAACACGGCTCCCGCTGGTCGCTAAATGTAAGCCTTCAGTCTGTTAACGGAGGATTTTACACTCTCTAGAGCCGTTACAGTAATAATCTTTATGCCATTGTGTTTGCTAGCTCTGTGGCATATTTCGTTAGATTTATCAGCTCATGTTTGTCGAAAGATTCATAATAGCCTTTAAAAGAATGTTGTAGTATTTAATGTGTATCGAATCAGTAGATCTCCAACCGTCATCCTGTTTATCTGAAGTGGCGGTTAGTTCGTTGGATAACGTTTCGTTACCACAGTTCTCTAAGATCCGAGTCTTTTGAAGGCTACTGCAGTCTCTAAGCATTGAGAGCGATGGTTTCTTTGAGTTGTTTTTAAGACGGAATCCGCCAGGACTTCGAGTAGTTGTTGGACAAAATTATGTACCAAAATTATTTACACCTTCGAAGTTCCGCTGAATTCCACTAAATCGCTTAAAAGACGTAAGCTTTTGCCTATAGCTTGTGAACTTTGAATTTCATTTTCTCAGGCTCTGATAAGAAATTGTTGTACCAAAATTATTTACACCTTATTGCAAACTTTTGTGCTCCTGCTTCAAATATCTTATCAAAAGAAATCTTTTCTAACAACACCAAACACCGAAAACAAATTTCGAAGTTCCACTGAATTCCACTGAAGCCCTTAAAGACGATTTTTCAAAATGGCTGCAAGTGAGAATTTGCCTACAGCTTGTGAACTTTGAAATTCATTTTCTAAGACGCTGAGGAGAAATTGCTGTTGATGTTATCAGGGATTATTACTTACATCTTTACCTTTTCTTAAGGGTATAAAATAACGCAATAGGATTTAAATTATTCTGGTACTCGATTTTTGTCCAACTTAAATAAATATTACTCGACTTCCAGGTGGATTCCGTCTTAAGCTCCCCTTAGTTTGAGTGTTTGAAAGTCATTTATTGGGTACTCATGTTTCGCTTATACATCGCCGAAAGTGACGCCACTAGAGTGGTTGTGATTTGCGTTCTGGGAGCTAAACTTTACCTCCATTATTTTTGTCATCATTTTCATTTGTCACGGGTGTTTAAATAAACTTAAGACGGAATCCACCAGGAAGTCGAGTAATATTTATTTAAGTTGGACAAAAATCGAGTACCAGAATAATTTAAATCCTATTGCGTTATTTTCTACCCCAAATAAAAGGTAAAGATGTAAGCAATTATCACTGATAACACCAACAACAATTTCTTATCAGAGTCTTAGAAAATGAATTTCAAAGTTCACAAGCTATAGGGAAATTCTCACGTGCAGCCATTTTGTAAAATCACTTTAAGCGATTCAGTGGAATTCAGTGAAATTTCAAAATTTGTTTTGGGTGTTTGGTGTTGTTAGAAAAGATTTCTTTTGATAAGATATTTGAAGCAGTAACACAAAAGCTTGCAATAAGGTGTAAATAATTTTGGTACATAATTTTGTCCAACAACTACTCGAAGTCCTGGCGGATTCCGTCTTAAGCCCTTTTGCTAACATGATGACTTGGTGGTCAGTTAATGTATTTTTTCTCCCGTTCTGTAATCATTCGCTTCTGCATTGCATTTTTTCTACGCTTTTTGCGTTTTTTATTCGTGGATAGCCTTTCTGCTTCATTGGGTTTAGCGACTGATTGTTCAGAGATGACTCTGTTGTACTTTTCAACATGTTTCATGTTTATTACAACAACAACTCGGAGGTCAGCGGAAATCAAGCCAAGTCCGAAGTCGGAAGTCGGAAGTCGGAAGTCGGAAGTCGGAAGTCGGAAGTCGGAAGTCGGAAGTCTGAAGTCTGAAGTCGGAAGTCGGAAGTCGGAAGTCGGAAGTCGGAAGTCTGAAGTCTGAAGTCGGAAGTCTGAAGTCTGAAGTCTGAAGTCGGAAGTCGGAAGTCGGAAGTCGGAAGTCGGAAGTCGGAAGTCGGAAGTCGGAAGTCGGAAGTCGGAAGTCGGAAGTCTGAAGTCTGAAGTCTGAAGTCTGAAGTCGGAAGTCGGAAGTCTGAAGTCGGAAGTCTGATGTCCCTCCTCGGCTTTCGTAGGTATGAAGATTGAAAGCATCCAACTAGTAGACATATTAAAAGACCAATTTATAGTTTAAGAAAGAGCTTATCAGCGTCAGTAAAATAAGCTCAAACCAAACTTGAGAACAGTAGCTAACAGTGATAAAATTCTCTTCACACCGCGCGCCATTAAAACATGAAGACTTCCTAGAAAATATAAACTTAACAACACCACAGATACTTTGACAACTGGTGGGTTTTTAATTCTGTACAACTGAAAATTGCATCAATTCGATTGCACAGTTTCAGAAAAGCGGTAATTCGAGATGATAAAAATATTTGCACATCACAGCTGCATAAACAGCACGAAATCCCTAATCAATCAACAGAATTTCTAAACTAATACTAAATTGACACAAGCAATGCTTGCCACACTTACTTTTACTAATACTCCATTATATTTCTGAAGGAATGTAGTAATTATCTATCGAAACCTTCAAAACAAAACGGCTTCAACAAAGACGAAAGTCGCCGTGAAAGAGTGCTATCAGATAACAATCACTTCTGTCTCAAATCTGTTAACATCTAAAGACGTTCGCTTCGAAAGCCTAAAAATCGAAACAATTGAAAGAAACTTTGTTTCAGATTTAATTTCCTTTTAGATTAAGCAAAGAATTTTTCGAAAAGCGACAAAACATTAAGATGGAATTCTGCACTGCAAGCGTGTTCAAATTTGCACGGTATTCACGCTAAAAAAGCAAAAGTTTCAATTGATTTTAGCAGATGGCTTTTGCAGTCAAATTTTTCACTTGATAACTTACCCGGGGGGGGGGGGGGGGGGATACTACCCTAAATTTCGGATAGGGGTGTGCCGCGAACGTTCTCGAACCCTGACCCTATCTAAGGATAAAGAAAACGAAAATTAAAGGGACTGTATCATCTGTGGCGCATGTGCGCGACGGAGCGAGCTCTCTTGAAAGCATTCTCGTCCCCAGAGCTACTCGTTTTATTTGTGCCGTTACGAGTAGCTCTGGACGCAGGAATAAATTCGAATTTTTTCATTGGTTGATGAAGAATGAATGCGCACCACGAAACAAAATTTTACACTACTACGCACGGCACTCTGCTTCCGGACCGGAAATTACCAGGGAAAAAAATTCTTAGAAAAATTATGGCGACCGGCAATCGATGAATCGCACGAAACTGTTATCGATACGTGGCTGTTGTATAGAAGCAGAAGATGACCTGTGTGAGCTAGGTTTCAAACGTTTAGCACTATCAGCAGATTTAAAATCTGTCTTCGATCTTCCAAACTGCTGTAGGCGGTATGTTTTTAAAAACTCGTGTTTTTATTTTTCCATTGACTGATTTCGTGGAATATTGAAGCCTTGAGAGTCTGACAAAGTTTAGAAATTCAACAGAACTCTACTCTATCACGTCTCCCAAAATCAAAATCCCTTTTCTGCCCCCATACAATGTTGAATGTTGTTCTGTACACTCTGTTGTCGTTGCATGGTCTTGATCAGTTGATGTTGCAAAAAGGTTTGTATCGATCTTGAAATTGTTTCTATTATCGTGCAAACTTGCGCTGTGGATTATATATATTACCTTGAATGCTTACAGAAGTACATTGTGCAATATATATCGGATTGTTAAGGTACAAAAGAAAATAGATTATCTTACAAGTATGTTTATCAGCATACTAGATTGAAGATTTATGTAACATATATACTAGAACATTTCTTACATGTTCAGCAGACCACCACCATCATTTCAAGACTTTCAACTCAGTAAGCTTTATCAGTGTTAAATAAATATACAGCTGTGAGTTGAGTGTTTATAGTAAGAACAAGGAATATCAAAGTGTAGTTGTTAAAAATGTCCAGGGAAAAAAAATATATAAAAAAAATTTTTGGTTCCATCATGGAACCACTTACTTGTTTTCCAACATTGCTTATACTGTGGAGGTGTAACACAGTTTATGTCTTCAAAGACTGCAGGGATCTGCAGGAACTGGCATAATTTGGCCTTTGCACCACTTGGCATAAGGGGAGACAGGTGAAGGAAGGAAATAATAAGATTTAAAACAAACAAGTGCTCTTGAGAGTAACCTTGACAATTCTAGAGTTATTAAAGGCTATTTGCCCCAGTGACCCTGTTCACCTTGATTTATTTAGTGCTGCATTGACATATTAATCTATAGCTGATGTCAAACCTGTTTGCAATTCTCCCAATATTTGAGATGAGATGTTTGCCGTGGAGTTGAAGCACAAAAACTGAGAATAACCAGACCCTGTCAACTGCAAGCCTAGGGCATAGTGTTGCATAATCTTTCATAGTAGTGCTGCCTTATGACCATTCATGATATTTATGGGCAAAGGGATGGCTCATGGGTAAAATGGGTCAGGTTCCCCCTATCTGTTCTCGCAAAATAGAAAATTCATAGGTTCACCTTTCCCAAGTGAAGGGGCATTTTTTGTCCCCTGCATTTCAGTGTATTTGATAACCTAAGAAATAAGAAAGTGGGCTATGGAGTAACATGAAGACTTGCGTTGGCATCTGTGGACAGGTGACTATTTTCATTTAATTTAACAAAATGATACCAAATGTTTCAAAATATATCCTGTTAACCCTGTTTCCTCTTAAATAATTTTACAACAGCAGCTCACTTCAGATTTAAGAATTTAATTTTATTATAAATTAAGTATTTGCTGTCTCAGTATTTAGGTGGAGTGCACACAATTTTAATAAATTGCCAAGTAATGTTGCACTGGCATATAAGTAATGAACATCTGTCAGAAAGTTTTTGTAATTACCAAGTGATTGTTATCTCAAGTGGCCCCTTCAGGGTCATCCTGAAAAAGTAGAAAAAAGTCAAGTTCTTAAACTGATTTCTCACCCATTTCTATATGCTCAAGAATTATTCAGTACAAATACTGACTCCTCTTCATTGTGAGTGGTCCTCTTTCCCATAATTTATTGAGCTTATAAGTTATAGCCAAATCTGAGTCCTAAATTTTTCGTAGAAAAATATTTTTGCATGAAGTATATGGTTCAAAATATCACTGGAAAATCTGAAGGAGGTTCTAATTATTTTGGGGTGATGAAAAATATTTTAACATTTTCACTCATATTAAAAAACACACAGAAAACAGATCCACTTTCAACCCCTCCTGCTTGAAATTAATATTTCCCAGTTTGATTTTTCCCCTCACCTGTTCACTTTAATTATAAAATTTAAAACATAAGGACAGAAAATCAATCTTAATTCAAAGGGAAGGCAGTCTTGTGGAACTACGAATCGCAATTAGAAGACAAGATTTTCAAATGCAATACCATAAGACTGATATTATATTTTCTTTGCAATATCTTTAATTTACAGTGCTAAATCTATCCACTCAATTAACGAACACGTCTAAAGTGGCTTTTCAAAAACACTCGAAGGGGTCTGAGATTGTCCGTTTTTAACAATCTTGTTATATGGAACAGTACGACTTTCTAGAATTCCACATCAACATACAAAATTCATCTGACATTTGTACTTCTTTCAAACCTGATTAAAGAAAATTGGACGTTTCGACATCCGTTGATAAAACACAAAAATAATACCGCTTGAACTCGGCAACGACGACTAAGGGGGCTTTCTGTTCACTTTTCAGATCGCTTAAATTCTCGATCGTCCAGCATAAATGAAAATCAACGACTCTTTTGATCGCTTTGTTGACGTCTTCTCACGATCAGCCATTCAAATAAACTCTCTCCCCTCCCCCTCCCGCTGGATTAACATGTGAGCATGAGCAGTTGTGTCGAAAGCTACCACACATGCGCTAACGGATGTCAGAAAATTTCTGACATCCGGTAGTGGCTGCGTCCAGAGCCCTCCGTTTCGCCGACCACGTGACCAAAAGAAACGGAGGGCTCTGGGGACGAGAATGTCTTGAAAGCGTAGGGTAAACTACTTCAAGTTTGTCGGGAGAATCGTTTTCTGTTTCCATCGAGTTATATCTCTGCCATCCTTGTGAAGTTTGTGTAGAAATTTATTGTCGAACTTTCCTCATCGTTCACAGAACCTTTTTGCCTAGTTATTTTTCAGGCTTTTCGCTTTTAGAGCAAGTTTTGTGCACAGCTACGTGGATGTATTATACCTTTGCATGACAGCCATTGAAGTGGCAGCGGCCTTGAAATGTTTTGCGACAACAACGCCACGAAACTCGAGGTTTTGGAAAGGCGCCATCTGGTGATTTGGCTAGATAGCATATTCTGGTCATTGGCTGTGTGGGTCGCTGAAAAGATACCTAAATTGTGGAGAAAAGATCAGTCGTTTGCAAGTGATGTTTCACCGAACACAGCGAGAGACGCAACACTTCGCAGTGTTGTGTTTGCCGTAACATCAACGCCTTTTAACGGTAGGCTTTGTCGGTCGAAACATATCCGCTCGTTCTATATTGCAGAATTTATTTCGCTCGCCCTTTATAGCCCATTTAGCAAAGAGTTCAATACCAAGGACATTGTTTTGTTTTGTTTTACTTGGCGTCGCAGTGATTCGCGATGATCAAACAATTTATGGAAAACATGCTTCTATGCGGTCACGGATCGTTTGGGTCGCATTTGCTATTTTGAACATGAGAATAGTGGTACATGACGTTTTAAATCTTTAGCGTTTGGAATCTCTTTTCCTGTTTGTAGAGCGCTAGAACTATAAAATTAAATTTTGATATATTTTGTTTGTGTATGTTCTGTATGTTGTCTGCGTTCGCTGAAAGCAACACGCTAAGCTCAAACACTACACATCTGTGCAAAAGACTTCGCCTCTAACATCTTTACTGAAGCGAACAAATAACATTATCTTACATTAGCTTTATTTGCAAGGCTGAATTTTGCCGAGTTTGATTTTATGCGACCAGACTTTATCATTTATCGGCATGTTATCGTAATTATCATATCCCGTAGAGCTTGACTACGTGCTCTCGCGTCCTGTTTCTTATCGTATTACGGCGCGAAACAATAGAATTTTGACAGATGTAACGCCAACTAATAACCCCAGTGCGCAGAATCACCAGCTGACACAGTCCCTTTAATACCCTTTCTAAGGCCCAAACCCGAAAATTGACACCCTATTCAAGGGGAGGAGAAGCATTGCGTGACGACTCAAATAACGGCTAACCGCGCACGGCAAAGCTCAAATCTTTCAAAATCGCTTTGTTAATACTTACTGACGGATAGTTCAGTTTTAACAGACCATTTTTTTCGTTTAGCTGGGCGTTTATTTGAGGTGATAGAATTTAGCTACCCTATCTAAGGATCACACCGGGAACACAATGCCAAAAGGAACAAAAGTGATACCCTATTTAAGGACCGAGAACCTCAAAAAACATACCCTATCCCGCGGCACATACCTATATAGCCCGCATATGGGAGTACCCCCCCCCCCCCCCCCCCCCGGGATAACTTACCGATCCTTAAAAAATTAGACTGAATACTGAAGTCTTAAAAACCTGGATAAGTCCGTAAACCATTATACATATCGTATGCGCCAAAGCCCAAGACATGTAGCCTGCGTTGCAGCCGAACTAAACCGAGGTTTAGTTCGGTTGCAACGCAGGCTATAAAGACACGTCGCCTCGTTGCCGTCATAAATCCTTCACCAGCAAGGTTTTAGCACTCTGTAATTCACAATCTTCCACTTTGGAGCCACACGGAAATTGATTGGTGTTTCGTCTTTACATTTTAAGCCCCAGAGAGGTGAATATTTTCCGTGTTCAGAAGGAAAAACAACATGGCCATTGACGATCGTTGAAATCGGTCCGAACTCGAGGAAAAGACGACTGCCGAGGTACCAACGTCAGGTCCATCGAAATTTAATTGATTGATCACAACGAGAAATCGATTGCATTATTCGTGATCTTATTGGCTCCCGAAGCTTGTATTGTTACATTACAACATGACCGCAAAGAGGATGCCGGTATCTAGGATACGGCATCCACAAAAAGTTGTCTATACCACAGGCTTCCCAAGCTCAAAAGTCGTCTTTTTGATGTGTTTTTGAGAGCCCTTCGGGCGGCCGACTCTACATACGTGGTGTATGCAACAGCTTGTGTATATAGAGAAATGTATGGGAAAATCACGGATTCTCTAAAATCGGGTAAATAACTATCTATTTTGAAATAAAGTTTACCTACCTCAAATGTGTCGCTTACTTGTGTCTTGTGCTGAATTTGAAGCCATTCCGACGCACGACTTCAAATAACTTCGCTAAATGGCATTTCTCTATATACACAAGCTCTCGCATACACCACGTATGTAGAGTCGGCCGCCCGAAGGGCTCTCAAAAACACATCAAAAAGACGACTTTTGAGCTTCGGAAGCCTGTATCTACACAAGGATAAGAACAATGCTTACAGATTGAACAACTGATATTTACATCGTCCTCCCTTTCGGCAGCATTTTTACCATTTGGTATACTAGTTCTACTTTTAAAGCGTGTTAGAAAACTTAACCTGCCATTCACCAACCGACATCCGTCGTGTTCAGTTCGCTGTGTCTAATCAGAAAGGTACAACAGACGCCAGATCGTTCCAAAAATTCAACAGAATCGCCCAAAAAGATTTCTTCGACTATTTCAGCTGAAAAACAATCTTCCGCGACATCTATCAAACGGCCATCGTCCACACAAAAATGGGAAGCACCAGGAGACACTTTCGGGCCGAAAGTCGCATTGGTCGAAGAAACCACTATCGGATATGTCCACGACCTATCCAAACCCAGAAGAAATCAAGGGAAATACTCTGGATTGCTGCACCTTTCTACTCCAAACAGCGACAAAGAACGTCGAGGCCCTGCTCTATAGCCCCATAAAAGACCTCTACTTCTTCAAAGTCAAGAAAGACACGTTCCTACTAAGCTCACTAGCTTTACCTACACTCAAGCGAAAGATAAAATTATCGTCTATGACAGATTGGATCACTCAAGGTTTCTGGTTTCTTGACGATCGAGAACGTGAAAACTGGTAGGTATTACATTGTTTAAACATGTCAAAAAAAAATTGCCGTGTTAACATAATTTCTTTTCTTTTGCATAGACCAAGTTTATAACTTCGCCAATGTTCAAGTCAAAGTCTGGGGTGGAAGAAAGAAGCTTGCTATGCTTTTTTCTAAGAAAAATTTTTTTAACATGAAAAATGAATCAAAAGTGTTTGGAAAACAAAGCAAATAAGCGTGCACTGTGTACACTGCGATGAAGCAATCTTAGCTTATTGAACTTGCATACGCCAAACTTTGTTTGTGCGTTTCAATCAATGCACTCGCTACAGAAAACTTCATCAGATATTTCCCGACAAATAATTAAAACTCATTAGAAGAAATTCTATCACTGCTTTGACTTATGATGCCACAAAACAGAATGTTTCAAATAACCTTTGTCACGCAATATTTACGCATTGTTTACGTTAACCAGATTTGAAAATTCTCAACTGTTCAAAATGCGGGATTCCCTAACATTTCTCTTTTCACATCATTTCATTAGACGTTGTTTTGTTTTCTCTAAAGAATATTTGCGATAAAATAGATTTTCATGTCACGCGACAAACTTGTTGATAAACGTGGGTTGCCAAGGCAAATGTGGCCCCGGTAAAATTCACGAAGTGATTCTCGTTCATTAAAATTTTGAGTCAACGCCTTCAGTTGAAGAAAAGAGTGAAACAGAATAAGCTGCGAAAGCAGTGGAGCATGCAAGCGAACACCAAAAAATAGCTGTTGAAAACACTTGAGCCTTAACAGAAAGACGTGTGGTCTTTTGTTTTAGAAATCACTTTCAATTCGCATGACTCCTGGAATGTATTTTTACTTTCCTTTGTTTAATTACGGCACCGTTCGTTGAATTAAAGTAGCCTGCAGAACAGGCTGTCTAGCGGCGCAGGGCAAAGAACAAAAACGCGAGCGGGAAGCTTGAGACGAAAAATGAAACGTTATTACTTTTTATTCGTAGTGCATCCCACTCCGCCCTCTGTCCCTGCTAAACCGCCTGTTCTGCGGGCTAAATGATGAAGTATACAGCTGAGAAAATAAAACAGAATTTGGGACTCTAACATCGACTTTTCGTTCTCCTCCTGAGGATGGAAGAATAGGCGGTTTCTTATGAGTCTCTCTGTAGCTCAGCGGATCGGGCGCCTGCCAGATGGATGGGAGGTCATTGTTTCGATTCCCGTTGGGGACTTCTTTGCCCCACACTTGTGACAAGATGAACATTAAATCTTTCTCTAGATGATTATAGACTGATGAACTCAGAAAGCAGTCGCTTTACTATTTCAGGTCAGATGCTGTGTCGCGAAACAATGTTCGAGAGTCGCGAAAGCAGTAGCAGTTTGATATAAGCGATTTTATGGTGATGTTTACTATCTTAGGGGCCGAGAAGTGTTTTATATGATCTGAGTTATGAGATTTGTTGAAACATCCAGGCGTTATCCGACCGCCTCAAGACTCTCCTGCCCCAGATGACGACTTGACCATCATGAAACGAGAATGTTTATTGCCTCCTGCAGCTATGACCAACAAAGCTTGATTATTTTTTTTTTGTCCCTTGCGCGCACGGTTGTCAAGCTGACTCTGTTATATCCAACAAATGAAATTTCGGAAATTCAAACCGAGGATCCAGTTTGTTGAGGTTCTCGTCAAAAAACTTACTTCCGGGTTAGCTTCCGGGTTCCGGGTACTTCCGCCATTTTGAGTCACGACACCTTGCCTTGGGAGACCCTGGGAACAAATTTGACAAACAAAATGCAAAATGGCGGATTGATCACCAAATCGCTTTACATTTATTTGCTGATATTTTAACGACCCAAGCGAGGTATGAAGAGTTTGTGTGCGTACGATAACAGTTCATCTTCTGATGACGAGTCGCCGAAAAACAAGAAACGAAAGGCAACAGAAACTGATCGGATAAACAGAGTTCGAGAAGCAAGAAACATCGGACTTCAGCGAGAGGATACAATGGTTAAACGTCATGCCGAACCTTCAAATGCTAGTGGATTACCTGAAAGAAAAGCCTCTGAATCAAAACAAAATACAACTTGCAGTCCTTTGAATCTCTCGGATCGCTTAGAGTCGCGAGTTGTTAACCAGACTAACCAGCCGACTAACCACAACAAAAATACTCCAGCTTTCATCGGATCAGTGGCACGAAGAACGCAGTCAAATTCGAGTTTTCCAGGGTCGAGTGTAAAACCTTACGTGTCAAAGAGAGAAAGAGAGAGATTGACTCAAACAATTGCTGCAACCTCGGTATCAACGCTTACAACGAATAATCAGTTAGAAAAGATTGACTCTGATTGCTCATTGAAAGGGGTTAAACTTAACTCTGAACAAAAACCTGAAATTTCAACCAGAAAGACTGCAGATCTTGTGTGCAGACCACCTAAACAGCTGCAGCTAAATCTTGAAGGACATTCACAGGGAGTCAACTGCGTCAGATGGAATCCAGCAGAGAGCAGTTTGCTGTTGTCTGCGTCAATGGATCACGTGGTCAGTGTTTGGGACACACACAAAGGCGGGGCTTGTACTCAAAGATTAACACATCATACTGAAGCTGTTAAAGATGCCAAGTGGAGTCTATGTGGATCGCAAGTGTTGAGTTGTGGTTATGACAAAACTGTGAGACTTTTTAGTTTGGAAACAGGTAACAGCATTATAGCAGGGTAACAAGGGTGGGTGAGGGGTACATGTCGGTAAATAGAAACAACCATAAACCATGTAAGACAGACAGACAGACACCTTTATTGAGTTATGTAGCTCAGGGTAGTATATTCAGGGGCTTGAAAGCAACCTGCTATCAACAGAAGCCCTGAGCACCAAAATGCTTCCAAAAGACCCCAAAACAGACTATTTTTTTCTCAAGTTATTAATAGATGGAAAACAGTAGGTGTGATACTTGCTGCCAGCATTTAGGGCAAAGGGCTAGAGCTACATCCATTTTGGGACAAATTATGCTCTTTACCCACCAAACCTGCATTAAAATATCAATCATTTTTCAGTGTGCAAGGGGTGTGCATTCCCCCCGTGAGATGACCTGCGGTTTTCTAATACAACTGGTATTCTGCAAAAAACAAAAACTATGTGGTGCACCCCCTCCTAAGAAAAATTCTGGATCTGCCCCTGAAACACAGCATTGATTTAACCCTCCTTAATTTACTCATCTGATAAAACATATCACATATCAAAGTTAAACAAAACAAAACAATCATGTCTAATGTTTAATGTAATGAAACATAATAACTCTCTTTCCTTAGAGCACTTAACTCACCCAAAGGAATATACCCACATTGCAAGATTGTTTGGTCCACCAAAACACCAGAATTGCAAATTTCATGTCCTAAATATTCCTTCTCTCCTTCACAAGTGAGGAGAACGTACTGCTTTTGTGGCAAAATCTGCAAATGGTTTAACATTCTAGTATTCTTGGATAAGGACTATAAACTGTTGGCCCCATCTCCTGCATCTTCAGTGTTGTACATGGTCAGCTGGGGATGTTAAAGAACCCACATACTTATTGCAAAGAATAGGGCACAAAGTTCCTGGTGTTGCTGTCTGGCCTTGTTTCATAGATTGGTGCTTCCATTGCGCCTTCCCCCTTGGACAGAATTCTCCAAGAAAAATTGCTATGACTTTGACTATTGCAGATCACTTTAATACCTAAGTTCAAAAAGGTTGAATTCTAAAAGGATTTTCAGGCCACACAGCTGAGTTACAATGTACCCTCAATTAGATGTGAGTTCTCAAACTTGGTTATCAGAAGTTTTAACATGCAGATTGATAATATTATTCTTCTGTGATACCTTATAGGAAATTAATGCTCGTGTTAATTAAGGTATTGGAAATTAACATGACTTAAATTAACGCGAAGTGAACCAAAAATTTTGTTCCAATAAAGGAAATTAACGCGAAAGAGGAGCTGAAATTTCAAAATGAAGAAAATTAACGCGACCACACACAAAGAAACGGAACTTGTAGAGACAACAGGAACAAATTTATTGTAACACACTGTTAATAAGTTAAGAAAATCCAAAACCCAAGCGAATCTCGCTTCTTCCAGCGTTCTTTTCAGTGCCAAAGATACTGGTGAATCTCCATCCTGATAAAACATTGCTCAAAAAATTTAAATTAACGCTCCACTTAATTAATGGTGCGAAAATTAATGCTTCACTAAATTAAGGGCGCGGAAATTAACGCTCACAAAAATTATCGCGACTTAAATTAACGCGAATTTTCCAAATTTGCGTTAATTTCATGAAGTGTTAATTTCCTATAATAAGGTATTTTAATTTTTTTTTTTATATCAGGTGTAAGATGAAGACCACAGTTTAATGGTGATTCGGGAAGAGTTTAAAAACTCAACTCAACCTGGATTTTTATAAGACATATTATCAATGAAGGTTTTAATTATTGAACTAAAACCACTGGCTTTTTGTTTTTGTTTTACAACAGGTCAGGAAATCAGAGCCTTTCCACACAAGAACTATGTGACTTGTGTTCAGTTTCATCCCGCAGAGCCTGCCCTGTTTTTAGCTGGGACGTTTAAATCCACCATTGTGTGCTGGGACACAAGAACTGGAAACGTTAGTATGACAACAGGTGCACTGTAATGGCTTTCCAGCCATTTGTGACATAAAGCTCAAAAAAGATTTTTTCTCAAAATTTGGTTTGTTTCTTTGTCGCTTACAAGTATTAGGCTTACTTTGTGTTTTTTTGTCTGTTATTTAGTGCTGTGCAGAATTTTTTTGTTTTCGCCAAACAAGCAAACTGGATCAAAACCCACCAATGTAGAGGGGGACAGGAGGTCTGAACCTCCTGCCTCCCGTACCTTTTACTCCTGCCTCCCACCCCTTTCCGTAGCCGTTCTCTCCTGTTTGTCTTCCGAAATATAATGAAATGTTGCGCAACTTTACTCATTTTCTCCCAGTTCCCGCCACCTTAAGAATCCCGCTTCCCGCCCTCTCTCCTCCCACTTCCCGCCCCTTTTCTCCCGGGCTCCCGCCCCCCTGTCCCCCTCCACACCAACCACAACCCAGAGAAATAACCTTTTGAACCCACTAAAATTAACTTCTTTGTTTTATGAGACATCTGCTAACATGATTGATGGCAGGAAAAGCAAAATAAGTTAGTTTAGATCTGTTAGCCACAGACTGCTTGTCATTTCACCACTTACTGATAAGTGTCTTTTTAATACCATTTCAATAGAGCAATTAAACTAGATGTACTCATGAACTTTAAATTACCATTTTAAGAGAAATGTTTCTTACTTTTTCTGGCAACTGTGGTTTTCATCAACAGATTGCATCAACTTACTCGTCATTTTTTGGCCAAGTTCAGGACATAGCATTTCTTCCCGGGGGAGAGGAATTTATTTCTGCTGCCGAGGTAGTGAGACGGAATTCTACAGACAAAGGGATCATGGTCTGGGATTTTAGATCCATGGCAATATTATCAAATCAAATTTATCAGGTATGTTTAGATGGCAGGCTGTTATAAAGAGGATGGAGGAAAAGCTAGGTTAAAATTTATTGTGTAAACAGAGAGATTTTGTAATAATAATGACTGTATTTCTCTTGGTAGACAAGTAATATGCCCAGGCAACATATTTGTTTGTTTTTCTTGAAATGAAATGAGAGATCATCTTGGGGTGTATAGGAGGGTGGGGGAGGGGGAGGGAAACCAGGGAGGGATCTGAATTTCCCACTTTACATTAACCCATTACTCCCAGTTCCTGCTACTTCTTAAGTTAGTGGTAGCTGCCTATTGGTGATTTTCCCTTGCAATGTTGCAATAGTTTACACTATCTCTCCCGGGCTCCACCCACCTTGGAAATCCCAGTTGCAGCCCTGGACCCCAGGGGGGGGGGGGGGGGGGGGTACTTGGGATGTCAAGTGATCACTGTGATGGAAATGATTGAAGGATTTTTAGGGGGTTGCAATTTTCGATTTCCAGTATTTTTTTGGTAGGAAAATTTGGTAAGTATTGTTTTGGAGGTGGGTTGATTAAAGAAGGGAATTTTTGTGGTATTAAATACAATCTAAAGATTTGTGGTAGTGCTTTGGCTGCATAGTTTTAATGATTTTATTTGTGTTATATTATTCCCCCTGTCTGGTCCAGGGATTTTTCTGGGTTTTGTTGGAAGCCCTAGGGATTTTTTTTGGGTCTTGATTTTTGCCCCCATTCGATCATCCCTGTCACTCAAAATCCCCTGGGCCCTGGACACTGATACTTTTAGTCTTTATTTATCTGTTATTTTATTCTACCTTTACTTTTAGTATAGATTATATTTTTCCTGTTACCTTTTTTCTTGATAATGCTGCCAAGATGACACCAAGACGATGTTCAGTCTTTTTGCTTATTTTTATAGGATTTTTATCTACTCTCATTTTTTTCTCTTTTTTCAGGAAGCCTTCACCTGTACTTGTTTGAAGGTTCACCCAACTGAATCACATTTTATTGCACAGTCAAATGGAGACTACATTGCTTTGTTCTCAACAAGAAAACCTTACAAGCTGAACAAGTTCAAGAGATATGAGGGTCACAAGGTAATGATGCCAATAATTTCAGGTTTTAATGTTACAGTTTTATAGCAAGGAAGTCACGTGTGAACACTTTCAATGATTAAATTATTCACATTCCTTGTACAGTCCAAGGTTGTGCTCGAAGAAAAATTACAAGGAGCTCAAAGGTTCCGAAACTATGAGATCCAGGGTGCCCAGCATAAAGCTTAACAAAACACAAATAAGATTATCTGGTCACCCAAAAGCAAAAGTTAGTCACCTGAGGCACCCGGGCACCCTTAGAGCACAGCCCTGCTTATCCAAGCAGAAGGACCAAAAGCCTGTGGAGAGCTTGCAGTTGACTTCTGATTAGATTAAATCTGCACATGAAAAATTATATCTTTTGGGAGTCAAAAAAAGGTTGAACCATGCCCAAGTTGGTCTTCTTCAGGGGTTTAATTCATATTTTCCGATGCCGCGAGCATTACTGTCCCTTTTTATATCCCTCCCCCCCCACAACCAGATGAAAATTCACTTAGACTCATGAAAATTTGAACCAGTGCAATTTAGAGTCGGTGGATAAGCAAGAGTGAAAGTTTTAATAGTAACGCAAGAAAAATGTGAGTTAATGAATTGTTACTTTGGTGCATCTTGAAAAATGACTGGACAACTATAAAAAATTCAACCAAACTTTAATAACAAATTAAATCGTATATTTTTTTGTGACAACATTCCAACATTGTTATCAAGAAAGTTCAAACACAGGTTTAGGATTTAATTAAACAAATCCTGACAGCTACCAGCTGTTCTTATTATTTCGTCTCTTTTTCTTCTTCGGCTTTGGTCGCCATATTGGTTTCTTTGGAGCAGGGGGTGCATTTGCAGCCATCTTTCTGTCTTTCCAAGTTTGCCTGCAAGATAAAAACAACCAGTGAGCAAGTTAGTTTCGAGACAAAAATATTTGAAAACATTTCTTGATAAAATTTTTGAAATACAGCATTTTTGACACTTACAAAGTATCCCTCCTGATTTTTTTTTTTTTGCAAAAGCAAAACACCCAAATAAATTGTTTGCAGACATGACAAAAATTTAATGCGGGAAGGTGCCACTGGAAAAAAAAATTGTTTGCACAGAAAAAATGTTTGGCTTGGAAATATTTTCATCCTCCCCCTCCCCCTCCCACCCCCCCTCCTCCAAAGAAAAAAAAAGTCCCATCCCTTAATATGCCATTCAAAAACAGACACAAAAATAAGAGCTATTTAATAGTGACTTTAAGAACGACAAAGACATTGAGTCGTTAAATGTTTTACTCTATGAAGAAATTTTAACGGATTTCACATGAGACCAATCTAGACCATCAAAACAGTCTGACAAGGTTTCTAAAGGAAACTTTAGAAAGTGAGCCCAAAACCCACATTTAATAGCTCTGAACGGGACCCGCCCTTTTCACATGAGAATGGGGAATGAGAAACTCTTGAGTTCTGACATGCTTTAGACGACAAAAGTAGAATCTGGGAAGGATAAGTGATAAGTGATTGCAGACAGGACTTTAGTTCCCCAACTTATACCCCATTCAAACCAAAGCTTAAACATGTTTATATGCTGTTTAGTTAAACACGGTTTAAAATTGTTTTCTTCATGGAAGTTGCTGACTGATGTTTATCGACTTCAAATTTGGCACTATGAAAACACAAGTTAGAATGAGCATACTTGAACCCTTTGTAAAATTTAGTCTGTCAGTTCTCTGTTGCTGATTTTCATTTTCTTAAACCTGGTTTAACTAAACATGTTTTGTTGGTGTGAATCAGGTATTACTTACCATCTTTGTAAAATGAAGCTCGCGGTGCATTTAACCAACACGTAGACGGTAAAGAGAGCAAAATTAACAACAGCAACAGTGAACACGGTGAAGGAGATATCTTGCCAGGTCAAAACAGCAATTTGAGCTTCAATAACTCTCACGTGACCTGTCAGAAAATGAGAAAAGATTGTTAAAACAGAGAAACTAAACAACAAGTGACGCGTTTGGAAACAAGAAAAGAAAACTAAAATAATAATGATTAGAATAGGATTATTAGTGCTTTTCAATTCCTCTAGGACATGCCATTTCAATTAAGTTATAGTAGCAGACGTTAAGTTCTGACCCTACAAGGAAATCGCGAAAAATGAACTGAAAATTGTTGCCTGGAAAATTAAAGTACTAAATTTTGTTGAGAATATGTTGGGTGTCTTGGCACTATTTAATGTAAAGTATTAAATTTCATATCACAGTGTCAATCAAGGTTACAAATTTTCTCTCCACTTACTTTCGAGATATTCAGCATAAAATTCAGCAACAACTTCAGTGGCGTAATTCAATGCATTGATAAACGGCCTTCCAGTCCATGTGGCTCCATCCCAGATCCACTCGGCCATCCATACAACTCCTTCCCAAGTCCAATCGGCCAACCGTTTGGCTCCGTCCCAGATCCACTCCGTCATCGGTTCAACTCCGCCCCAAATCCTCTCGGCCATCCATAGACCACCATTCCAAACCCACTCAGTCAGCCATGTAACTCCGTTCCATGTTTTATTAACCATTGTCACGGTGAGATCATAACATTTGTTCCAAACACGTTTCGTCATTGTCACTGAAAAGTCCCATGCCCGTGTTGTCAAGTCAAGAAGCCTGGGCTCGGATGTTTCGTAGGCGGGACATGTGGCATTATGGGGAAACTGAACCCGGCAAATAATGAGTCAGCTGTTAGCTGTTTTCTGGCAAAAAGCTACAAACCAACTTGTAACTGGCTGCGACAAAATTACAAAGTTACCTAACCTTGCAAGGAATAAAAAAGGAACATGCGTTTTTAATATTAAATACCTCTTCGTGTTTGGGTGTCCTGTTACGTCTGGGTATGCTGTGGTCATGTGCCGAGTCTTTGTTCTCAGTGAGTTCGAAAACCAGTTTTATGTCCAGCTTGATGGAGTTTAATCGCATCTTAACTATATAATCCTGTAACAAGAAGTAATTACATTTAGAAAGTTGACTCTTGGGTTCTTTTTCTTTTCTTCTTCGCGCTTGTAGTCTTAATGCTTTAGAAGATCCACTACAAAGAACAGCAGTCAGAAATATACAATTTTAGATATTTGTAAAAATGAAAGAAGAATAGTTTCTTCTTTCAGGAGAAGTGGGCTATCGGCTATCAGCGAATGGTTAGCCACGCCAGAAAAATCAGATTAGTGGATTTGTGACAAGACGCGATGATTGGTGACTTGGTAAAATGGTTCTTATCATTAATTTAACTATCGACCTTGATCAAGATCTGATTTCTCTTAACAACGTCCACGCAATATCCTGAAGTGAGGTGAGGAGAATAAAGATTATGATCAAAAGGGATACTGATGTGTCGCCGAATTCTAACATCTAACAGCAAAAGATATGTAAGGAGAATTAATTGTTTTGAGCATTATAATTGGAGATTTAGAAGCCTCTCCTCCACCGAGACAAAAGGAACTAAGTTACATGATATTTAATCAACGAAAACAGAAGTCCACAATAAACTTTTTATAAAAATTATTTGAGCTACCACCAACCTTGTTAATCCAGTGTCCGGTAATGGTCGTGTTATGAACCAAATCTTTCAAGAAGAAATCCTGTTTCTCAACATCTTGAAGAGCTTCTGTAAAAATGATTTCAGAACTGTCACGGCGTGCATTTTATTGAACTTTCTCGCTTATAGGCCTTGACGTGTAGCAGTTCAGAAGCCGAAACTTGAGCACAATGTAATGTCGTCTGTATTTCCTTTTCATCTTAAGAGCAACAAGTTAGATGAGCTAGTTTTTAATGGAAATTCAGTGCGTTATGTCGAGTGAACTTAAAAGTAACCGTTAAAGCGCGCGCTTGAAAAGAATGGAAAAGAACGCACGCGCGTAACATCCTCAAATACTACTATGGCAACCAGAGTTGTTTGGTTTTCTGAAAAATGAACACAATTTTTCAAACTTGCTTTCGGAAAAGAACTGCTTTTTTCCAAGGAGCTAGCGCCTTTTCTGAATTTCCTATTAGCGAAAAAAACCTACATGACTTGTTCTGAAAAACAAAGTTTCGTTACGAGAAGAACGCAATTGTTAAGTTCCCAGGTTTAAAAGTTTACAGTGCGAGGAAAAAGAAAAACTAGTTTTAAAACGCGAGCAAATCTTACCTTCTCGTTTAGCAGGATATGTAAGGTATGATAACAACAAGAAAACTGTCAGCGCCGTAAGCGGAAAAATCAACTTCATGCTTACAACAGAACTTTTTTCTTCTCGCAAAAAACGCACAACTTGTTCATTCCGCGAAAAAGAGCAAAGTGAACACCCATTTGACGTCACAGTCGGCGTTTATGACCTAGCGCGCGTGAGATAAAAGAAGACTCGTTCCCAGGCCAGCTGTCCTTTTCCCAACCGAGTTTGTTTTAGTGTTGTTGTCTTCCTGAAACATGTTGAATTATGCAGAACATAAGAAAGAACAACTTTAGCAATAATAATCTCTCGATATGGCACATGTGATTTAAGAAAAAAGCGTTTCAGAATGATGTCTTACTGAACTCAAACATCGTCAAAATTTGCAAAAGTTAAACAAACCAACAAGAAAAAATTAGATAATTTTGTTTAGTTTGCGCGCCTCATCGCTGTTTGTTTAGTGAGCGCTTTAAGGCGCGGTGACATGGGAACATTTTTGTTCAACTTGTCCTACTTGAACTAGTTGTTACCCGTATTACTACCGCGTGCTCAGCTTGTTTTGCAACAGATTTCGTTGTTGCAAGTTGCAGCAACATGTTGCACAAAAATTGAAGTCATCCTGAAATTATTATATTTATTTGCAGGAACTTGATTGTCCAGTATTAAATCTTACAAATCAGTTAATTTTTTAATATTTGATTGCTAATGTTTTTTTTTTTGTTTTCAGGTGAGTGGTTATCACATTGGATGTGATTTCAGCCCTGACGGTAGAATAGTCTCCTCTGGTTCAGCGGATGGCAAAATATTTTTCTACGATCAGTTTACATCTCGTGTGATCAGGACACTAGAAGCACACTCTGTCCCATGTATGGATGTCACTTATCACCCCACCCTACCCAGCTGTGTAGCAAGCTGTGGGTGGGATGGACAGGTTAAAGTCTGGACATAACGTAGATGTTCCACAATCTAGTAAATGCATGGTTGAATAAAAAACATTTTTCCGTGCAAGTCAGTTCTTTGTTCTCTGTGTGTTCTTAGTGAATCGTTGGTGCATTCTCTACAGTGTTCTTGAACCTTATCTGCGGTTTCCCCCATGCGTTTCTTCGGACGTTACAACGTGCGTTCCCAACCCTCTCGAGGGTTTCACTTATAGTTTCCATGTTTATTTTCCAGGTCGTTTAGAGTGAATTTGTTTGCCTTTCTTTACTATCCGCGTGCGGTCTTCATGCGCGCTAGATGCGTTCCCGCACGTTATCTGTTGCGCTTTTTGGATAGTCTGCGTAGCAAGCGTTCCTTGTGCGAGCGAAGATTCTGGTCGCGCGAAAATTTGGGCCAGAGCAAAAAAAAGGAAAGGAGCATGGAGGGGGTGGGGCCAGAATTTTTGCTCGCACGCGACACATAGCACTTCGCGCGCACGGGAACGCAGGCTACTTTTTGGACCATAACGTGCGTTCCCTGTTGCACGTGCGTCCGCATTCGAGTCCTGTGGGTTCTCGTGCTTTCACCTTGCGTCCTCTTTTGTTTTTTTTTTTTTTGTTTTTTTTTTTTTTAAATACACCACAATACCTACAGTTGCAGTGCATTACATAGTAACATGAAAGCAACTAAATAATATACTCAACTTAACAAAAGAGCTAGTTTACAAGACTAAAACAATGCATAAACACAGGAGCTAATTTACAGAACTAACACTGCACTTACAAAAGAAGGACTTAATTACAACTGAACTAATCATATAACACCTTACTTAAACAACAGGGCTAGTAGGAATATACAGTCAAAGTAAAATGGCAAAGATAAATATACCTTTACAGTCGGCTAAAATGAAAAGGGTAAATAAAACAGACAAAAAGTGTTGGGAAAAAAAGCACCTTAACCTGGTGAGAGTCTCTCCTTCCTCCTTCCTTCTCGCCTTCTCTTCATTTTTTTCGCGCGGAAAGCCTGCTCGCAGGCTATGCAAAAGCTACCGCATCGCTTATGCAGAGAGTGGTCCACTTTGCAACATATTTTTTATAGCTAGAGTTTTTAATAGCCATTTGTCTTTCACATTTGACTCTACTTTCCAGTAAGGCAAGAAAGACCTTTATGCTAGGAGTCTCTGACAGATTTCTTGCGAGCTATACATGATATTTAGCAATAAGGAGATAAAATACGTGAAGGCTGGTGTTCTCAGGTGTGTATCCATAAAGGATTTCCGACCAAGTAGGATTGAATTTTTCAGACCGATTTGTATTCCACCATGCAATGACGTCTTCCCAAAAAAGTTTAACTTCGGGGCACTCGCAAAACCTGTGAAGTGTTTCATTTTGACAGCGGCAGTGTTCGCAGTGTGGTGACTCTTATTTTCATTTTATAAAGTGAAAGGTTGGTACGTATGATGTTGTGCACGAGTTTATACTGAAAGCTTCTTAATTTAATTTCAACGGTGACTCTAAAAGGAAGTTCGTAGATATCCTTTACGTTTGACACTAGATTTCTTAGTGTGATTTCGACAATTGTGGGAGAGAAGGACCAGCTAAGGACCTTTCCGTAAGCATCAAACGGGCTTTTTTTGTGGAGACCATGTCATCGCTATTAGAAACAGCCTTTGAGACTTCGCCAACACCACAGACAATGTTGCTCGACAATGCTTGACAATGTCGTCTTTTGTGTTTTCCAAGTGCTCTCCTCTTTACCTTCCCAGTGAATTTAGCCAAGTTGCCGTTTTTTTCTCCGTGCGTTTCTCCAGCGTTGCCCGTGTGTTTTCTTTGGCACTTATATGCGTTTTAGCACATTACACAATACGTTCCCAGTTCCTCCCCACGTGCGATTCCTCCCTCTATTTCCCGGTGCATATTCTTCCCGCATGTTCCCTGTGGGCTGTCCTTTATGTGAGTCCCATCGTGTGTTCCCTTGTATGTTTCCAACTATGTTGCAGTGGTTCCACCATGAGCTTTCTTGGAATTCAGTGCGCGTTGCCGTCCTTTTCCTCCAGCGTTACCTCGCGTGATCTCATGCGCTTTTTAGTACGTTACAGTCGGCAGTCCTAAGTGCGTTTCCTCGTTCATTCTCCCACGTCCTCCGGGTTCATAAGCCGTGCGATTTCTGTGTATTCTCCGGTACTTTTCCTGTTGCTTTATACTATTGTGCGTCTCCTGTGCATTCCAAGTGAATCTGGCGTTTTCGACTGCTAATCCCGTGTTAGCTGAGGCTTCCCTAATGCGTTCCCTCCTGCAGTCGTGCTTTCCCAGTGGGTTCTCCCGTGTGTACGAATGGCTGTCTGCTAACAAGCTTACTCTAACTATGACGAAAACTGAGTTTATGCTTATTGCATCAAAGCAGAAGTTATCACAATTTACGGAAAGTCCCTCTCTTACTATAAATGAGAACGCAATAGAACAAGTAACCTCCGCTAAATCTCTCGGAGTTTATGTTGATCAAAATATAAACTGGGAGTGTCATATTGAAAACATTTCTAAGATAGCTTGTGCCATTGGTGCAATTAAACGAATTCGGCATCTCACTCCATTTAATATTTTGATCAAAGTTTATAATAGCCTTATTCAACCACAATTTGATTATTGCAAAGTAGTGTGGGGAAGCTGTAACAAGGGCCTTTCTGAAAAACTGCAAAGGCTTCAAAACCGCACAGCTCATACCCTAATGTCTGCGAGCTACGATAGTAATTTAGATGATTTGTTCCGGACACTGCCCAGGGTGGCGAAGACTCTATTATCAAAGATTGGCACAGAAGTCTATCCTAATGTATAAAATATTACATGGTATGACTCCTGATTATCTGAGATCAAGATTCGTATATCGTGACGATGTTAGTGCTTATCGTTTAAGGAATACCGAAAACAAATTAGTTCTTCCACAACCTCGAACTGATCATCTCAAGAAAAGTTTTTCGTACAGCGGAGCTCAGTTGTGGAACAACTTACCTATAGACCTAAGACAAGCATCTTCACTGGCCGATTTCAAATCTAAATTAAGTCGGCACAGTTTGAAGTAATATCTTAATTTTAAGTAAATTTTAGACACGGCCTCCATGAAAAGCAGACTTTTCTTTTTTTTTTTTTGTTATTTGAATTTGTTGTTATTAAATTTTTGTAGTTAGTTAGATAGGTAGATAGTCCAGTAACTTAATTGACTGATGGAAAAACCGTGTATAAATAAAGTTATCCTATCCTATCCTATCCTAGATTGAATAAAAAAGATGTCTTTCCGTGTAAGAAAGTTCTGTGTGATTCCAAATGCGTTCTCTGTGTGTTCTTAGTGAATCGTTGGTGCGTTCTCCACGGTGTTCCTGTGTGTTATCTGCAGTTTCCCCCATGCGCTATTTAGTACTTTACCACGTGCGATTTTAGCCCTCCTGAAGTTGTCACTTCTTGTTTCCCTGTGCATTTACTAGGTCGTTTCCATTGAATTTGTTGCGCCTTGATTTACTTTCCGCGTGCGTTCCCCATGCGCTCTAGATGCGTTCCCGCACGTTATCTGTTGTTTTTTTTGGACAACCATTTCCTGTGCTTGCGCTTTATGTCCAGTGAGTTCTCCGATCTTGTGTTCTCTTGTGTGTTTCCTAGTGAGTTCCCCTATTCGTTCCCAGTGAATTTAGCTCCGTTGTCGTTTTTTTCTCCAGCGTTACCCGATGCGTTATCTTTGGCTTTCAAATACGTTTTTAGCGCGTTATTACAGTTTCCTTTCCCTGTGCCTTTCCACATGCGATTCCTTCCTCCATACGTTCGCGGTGCATATTTTTCTGAACTCCTCGAATGTTCCATGTGGGCCTTCCTATTGTTTTTCTCCTGTGATATATGCTTTATTTTACAAACCATCAACTATAAAAATACGTGAAAGAGTCCCGTTGCTTCTTTGTATCATAAAGGGACACATTCATCTTTTGCAATATTAGGCGTGTTTATTCTGACCAGAAGTGCACGCACGAGGACAATATTGACTTAATTGATACTTATTCCATTGATGTATGCATGTTGTTTCCAATCGTTCCAAATCACTGATCGCAAGTTGGGGCGTGGTCATATGTGGTCAAGTGGTCATATCGCAACTAAGGAGCAGCATCTAATTATCAACAATTAATATACACGGCACATATCTATCTGCTATTAGCTGTTGGATCGGTGCAACATTCCCGAAAAATCCAGTGAATCCGCCAGGGAAAATGTTCTCTTCTTTCCTCTCAGAGCTAATAAACTACGCTTTACTTTTGACTATCCATGGAGCAGTCTTTTCTTCGTCCTGTACGGAAAATATAATAGGAAAAGCCTCAGAAACTGGTTGGACAAAAAAAATGGAAAACATTTCGACTAAGTCTTATAAGACTGTGAGATTCTGGAGGCCTGCCTCACAGGACAACAGGTCAAACAAAGAAACGCGAAGTTTGATAAAATGTGCTATTCACTTTTGTAAAACGGGAAACTGAAATTAGAAAAAATCATACCCACTTGTTCAGCTTTGCCGTTCGTCGTGTTCCGTCTGATAGCGATTGTGATTTCGCGGGTTTCTCAAATTTATTCTCCTCTGGTCGTTTCGCCTGCCGACTTCATCTTGTTGATGATCCACCCTCAGCTCAAAATTAATTAGAGCTCTGTACATTCTGATCACGTAACACAGGATCACAAAGAGTAACATAACACACGCCAAATCTTGAATGGAAGGTATCGTTATGGAATGCATACTCCTGGCAGGATAGATTCAACAAGGGTATGATGATCAGCATCTCCTCGTAACGTATCAATAGCGCCCACCTTCAGTACCACATAAGGCACAACATGTACATAATGCAAGACAAAAATAACCAATCGGAATCGGAGATAATTATAAACGGGGTTTCCCCCAATCCGTGCTGCTGATGCTTTCGGTTTGCAGACGATATTCAGCGTAGATGCCCAAAGCACTAACACGCTACATTTGCTGCTACTCAAGTGTCTGGTGATCAATATATAGGTACTCAAGTGTTTTATGACCAGGGCCGTCGCTAGCCATTTTTGGTTTGTAAGCTTGTTCCAACTTCGCGACGCGGCAGGGGAAGAGGGTCAAGAACATACTTAGGAATTAATGAAGGTGCTTTTGAATGCTTTCAGTATTGAAACTCCGATGGCTTACACGTAAGATAAAGCACTTTACATTTTATGAAATACATCCTCACGTCTTGAATTTCTCTGCAACTAAACGCGATTTGATTTTAAGTTGAAACGGACTATTCACAAGCTCTGTGCAAATCCGAAATCGAGTACTTGGCTGTGTGGCGCAAAACCAGTCCCTGTCAGTGGACATATCGATGTATACCTGCAGCAAAGCAAAAGCCGAGAGTCATTCTGTTTTCACATCTCACTTCGAAAAAGCGTGGCAGCCTGGGCCAAGACCGCTCGGCTAGAAATTAGCGACAGGTTTAGCTCTCGATGGGGTGGTTTCAACGTTAAATACCAAACCGGATGTTCTTTTTCTCGTTTTTGAGGCGCAATGTTCCAATATTGATTGAGAGTTTACTTCAGCTACTTGCAAATTCAATTGAAATTACTCGAACCAGTTGCCAAATTCCGTAGAGTTTTGACAAGTTCCGGCTTTTATTTTCGTGTAATTACCCTGACGGTGGTTGACTGTTTATAGACGGGTTGCGAGAAGTAAGCGCAGATTGAGTTCACATAACTATTCAACATTCTCACATTTTCTCTGCAAGCTGCTGCTTTCTTTTTGAATTTTGAAGCGTGGTTTCTGGCAGCTGAACCGGTCTCCCTCTATTAACTCTGGTTGAACGATGTGAGCTAAACTTGTCGCTAATTTCTAGCCGAGCGGTCTGCCACAATGATAAACAATTGGCCTAAGACAACTATGATTTCAGTTTAGGTCATCCCAGTGATAAAATGTTGATTCCATCGCCCGACCAAGCCAACTTTTTTAGGAAAGCAAGCATTTTCAGATCATTGACAAAGTCAATTTGTTTTGTATATATTTTAAAGTAACTGTGGCACTTGAATAAGTACTCATGCATAACGACGTTTTCGAAAATCATTTAGAGAGATAGCAGTCTCGGAGCGGCTCGTGTAAACATGGCAGACCCGGAAAAGATAATTCAAATCAAAACCGCTCGCTGGCAGTTATTTATTTATTTATTTATTTATTTATTTATTTATTTATTTATTTGTCGACAGTTCTCTTCGTTCGGTGTCTTTTCTATACTTGATATATTAATCCTAAAATAATCGCATTCAGCGTCCTTCTCTATGTTCCCATCCCGCGAGTATTTGCCTTTTCCCCAAATAATCCCATAAACGGCCGCGAGGATACTCTCGGCACAGGCCGTCGAAGTGAGCTATAAAGAAGGTTCTGTCTGTCACAACATCTAATGACAAACGTACTAGGGAACACACGATGTGACGCACAGAGAAAAACAATAAAGTGCTTTATCTTACATGTAAGCCATCGGAGTTTCAATACTGAAAGCATTCAAAACCACCTTCATTCTTGACCCTCTTCCCCTACCGCGTCGCGAAGTTTGGAACAAGCTTACAAACCTAAAATGGCTAGCGACGGTCCTGGTCATAAAACACTTGAGTACCTATATATTGATCACCAGACACTTGAGTAGCAGCAAATGTAGCGTGTTAGTGCTTTGGGCATCTACGCTGAATATCATCTGCAAACCGAAAGTATCAGCAGCACGGATTGGGGAAACCCCGTTTATAATTACCTCCGATTCCGGTTGGTTGTTTTTGTCTTGGTCTCGTGTTAGTGCTTTGGGCATCTACGCTGAATATCATCTGCAAACTGAAAGTATCAACAGCACGGATTGGGGGAAGCCCCGTTTATAATTATCTCCGATTCCGATTGGTTCTTTTTGTCTTGCATTATGTACATGTTGTGCCTTATGTGCTAGTGAAGGTTGGCACTATTGATACGTTACGAGGAGATGCTGATCATCATACCCTTGTTGAATCTATCCTGCCAGGAGTATGCATTCCATAACGATGCCTTCCATTCAAGATTTGGCGTGTGTTATGTTACTCTTTGTGATCCTGTGTTACGTGATCAGAATGTACAGAGCTCTAATTAATTTTGAGCTGAGGGTGGATCATCAACAAAATGAAGTCGGCAGGCGAAACGACCAGAGGAGAATAAATTTGAGAAACCCGCGAAATCACAATCGCTATCCGACGGAACACGACGAACGGCAAGGCTGAACAAGTGGGTATGATTTTTTCTAATTTCAGTTTTCCCGTTTTATAAAAGTGAATAGCGCATTTTATCAAACTTCGCGTTTCTTTGTTTGACCTGTTGTCCTGTGAGGCAGGCCTCCAGAATCTCACAGTCTTATAAGACTTAGTCGAAATATTTTCCATAATTTTTGTCCAACCAGTTTCTGAGGCTTTTCCTATTATATTTTCCGTACAGGACGAAGAAAAGACTGCTCCATGGATTCTCAAAAGTAAAGCGTAGTTTATTAGCTTTGAGAGGAGAGAAGAGAACATTTTCCCTGGCGGATTCACTGGATTTTTCGGGAATGTTGCACCGATCCAACAGCTATTGATAGCAGATAGATGTTTGCCGTGTATATTAAATGTTGATTGATGCTGCTCCTTATATTCAAAACTCTACGGACCCCAACTTGCGATCAGTGATTTGGAACGATTGGAAACAACATGCATACATGGATGGAAAAAGTATCAATTAAGTCAATATTGTCCTCGTGCGTGCACTTCTGGTCAGAATACGCCTCATATTGCAAAATCATGAATGTGTCCCTTTATGATACAAAGAAGCAACGGGACTCTTTCACGTATTTTTATAGTTGATGGTTTGTAAAATAAAGCATATATCACAGGATGCTTGTCATTTGCTTATTTGTGAAACACCGAATGGCCGATATTAAAATTAAATATTTTCCGCATTTTGCAGCCGCGGAGACAATAAGTCGCTGAAAAGTCAGTACACAAACATCATTACCGGTATATGTGAACCGTTGCATAACAAATTGTCGATCTGCCGTGTCGTGGCCATAGTTTAGAAACGTTGTCTGACATCATGATTACTATCATATTCTACTTCGTAGCCGTTTTTGGGATGGTTTCTTTGGGGGCAGAGATTCGTGTCTTTCGTGACAACCCATAAAAAGACTGAGAAAAAGACTATCTTTGACTAAATGTCATTTCTTCAGTGCGACACACGAAGGATATAAACTCAAAAAAGTCTGAAAATGGATGTCGAATTAAATGCAACATATTCAGATCTCGACTTCCGCCAGATCTCATTTTCCTCTTTAAGGCCAAACAAAGAGGTTTTTCCGTGAACCACAAAAATTAAACAGAAAGGTTTGGAAATCCAAAACCAAATAAATGACTATACGTCCGTAAACAATAGGTGAAAGTTCAAATCCACAAAGTGAAGCACATGCGAAACCTTCCATTCACTGTCCATTGTGAGTTGTAATCTTCCTAACCAATCACCGCTAAGATATAAATATAACTCTCGCACTCTTGACCGCGTCAAGTGCGCCAGATCGCGTGTCATGCAAAAGAATTCTCCGGTCGAATTCTTCCTTAATTACGGTATGTGGTAATGCATGGTCGGTTCCACTGTATTTTGAAGCACTGGTTTGTTATGATTCATCGCATTGCGCTCTCGGTCGTCACCTGCGCCTTTGCTAAGAACTTCTTTTACTGAACTCATACAGAAGTACGCATTTTGGAAAGCCATGCTGTCCATTCAAGAATTTTCCAATCTGGCATGTGCTGTTCTTTTGATGTTGATTTTGGGCTTCGTGATCAAAATGAACAGAGGTTTAATGAATAGAAATGCAAGAGTACCGGAAAACCTCGGCCAACCTGTAGAAGCGAGAAGGCGAAGTGTGGCGAGAAACGAAGAGAACTGCAAGTACAATTACAGCGTCCCGTGTAATCGCAAGAAGGCCAGAGAACACGATGAGCGCCAATAGTTTAGTAAGTATGTGTGTGTGTGCGTTTTTCTAAATTTTGTACCAGTTTTAAACAAATACGACGGGCGCATTTGTTTTCAGTGTTTTGTTTTATACTATGAGTGCGTATGAGCGGGCATTTGTATCCTTAACCAGACAACTGCGAAATTTAATACATCAGAATAGCCCCTTTTTATTTTATTTTAATTTTTATTTTATGCCCTTCAAAATGCCTCATAAAATGCTTGCAGCTATATTTCACTGTACAGTCAGTGTGGCCAAGGGCTAGTGCCATCGCATGTTATTCTCTACTTCTGTCGATCTCTACTAGTCAGGATCTCGGCTGATATTTTTATTATTTTATTTTTCAGTTTGGGGGAAAGGAAAAGTCAGTTGTTCCACGGAAAGCGACTTTATTAGAACTTAGAACTATTCTGAAAGACAAATTAGCTAGACTGGCTAAAATTTTATGGTTCACCTTTACAATGTTTTTTTCGTGTGTGTAAAAAGAACCACTCATCCAGTAGGATAGCAATTACCTTCTGTTAATTAACCTGGTAAAAATACGCAAATAATCACAGGGTTCAAAATAAAATTTCGTTTTTAGCCTGAATTTGTCGGCTTTTTTTTGTCAAGGCTCATATTTTTCCCGGCTGTTAAGGGGGGTGACTCTTAACTACCAATTTGGTTTCTAAGGCAGGTTTCAATTGCCATATTTTGGAAATCAGACCTCATACGGATAAGCTTTTTGCACGAGTTTGTTCTATTGAATATTCCTCCAAGGGTTTCAAGTGACGACCTTATTTGACGTGACACGTGACCAGAACAGAAAAAAGCCTAAAACTCGAACGGCGGATAGATTTTAAAATCTAAATGAGCGTCAATAGATAAAGAACGACCACATGCGTAATGTGACGTATCGTTTTTGTGAAATTCGCATTATTATAAGAGTTATGGCGTAATAAACATTCATATTTACGGACTTTCAACAGTAGCGTTTCCTTTTTTCGAGTAAATGGTAAAAGCATACGTCAGATTATAAAGACGACGACGTTATCTCTGATTCGTAAAAGAAATCGGAACTTTACCTTGTTTCCTTGGAGTTTTAGGGATTTTAAATATTAACGCGCGGTTTGGGACTGGCACTAGTTTCGCACGCGCAAACGATATATTTTTCAAAGCAGGTATACCCCGAAATAAAATTCTCCATTTAGGGTTACAAAAAGCTTCAAAATCGGTTGCTTCAAAATACAGTCGTCAGCAATCCCTTAGCAACTGCTCTGGATCTGTAGTTAAGAGTCTCCCCCCTTAAGCTAGAGCCATGCGTTTTCAAGGGACACAATCCATATGCATACATGACGTATCCATAGGCTTGCAATGCATCCTGGGGCGATTTCAAATACAGTCGGCCATTTGCAAGTTTTCCGAATTGAAAATATTGTACGGCAAAGCAAAAGAATGGATTGGAGCAATTTGACTTCTTTTGTTATTTTGAATGTTTGAGAAGTAAATAAGATCTTCCAATATAATTTTCTGGAGGAACAATACCTGAGAAGGTGGGGCGGCCCGTTATTCATCTTAACACAGAAATGAAGTTTCCACATTGGCGACTAAACCGCAAAACGAGAAGTTTTAGTCGCCAAAGATGAAGTTTTGGTCGCATTAGCCACCAATGAGTCGCACTTTCTAGCCTTGTAGCTGCTTTATTGTCTGATATAAAATGTTTCCTTCAACTTACAGCAACTTTGATTTCAGTTGACCGATCAAGGCATGATATTTTATATTTCTTCGGTGAAAAGTAGCCGGCAAGTGTCGTCAAAGTGCCGGCTACCGCCGACAGCCGGCTGCTATTTTGAACCCTGAATCATTTTGTCTGTTCTTTTTTCGCCCTGCCCACTCAGAAGTCTTTTGTTCGCAAGCTAATCACTCTAAATCACTGACACATTTCATGCTAACGACGTTTACTGCTAAACGCCAGCTGCGTTTGCCCTGAGGGCAAACGGGAGCAGAGAAGCCAAATTTGACCGTTCTAAATATTAAAGGGTCTATTTCGTAGCGCTTGTCATACGTTATCCGATCAAATTTGGCTCCTCTGCTCCCTGAGTCACTGCTCCCTCTGCTCTCTTAGTCACTTGAGCGAACGTGGTAAAAAGGTCTGCCACAACACGTTAGAATAAAGCCTTCTCTTGATGTGCCACTTAATTTTGCTTTCAACAGTTTTTATAATTGACCATTTCCATAAATAACAAAACTTATAAAACTGGTATTAATTAAAATTAAAAATTTCCGCATTTTGAAACCTTGCGAGTTGTTCATTTGTTGATAAATGCTCTGATGGTAATTATAACCAATTTCCATGTCTGCCTTAAGGATCATAGTTTTTAAAAGAACATTGTTTGATATCAGACTTTCTAATAACAAAATTACTTTCAAAGTGGTTTCTGGCGACACACGAACGCTAAAAACTCAAGACAGTTTGAAAATGGATGTCACATGCGACTTATTCAGATATGGGCTTCCGCTATGCACTGTTGTTAAAAATTGTTTTTTTTTTAGTTATTATCATTTTTAAGGCCAAACAAAGAGGCTTCTCCACGAACCCGTCATGTCCGTCATTGAAGGCGCTTTCAGAGTATTTCTCTGTCCACACAAATGGTACAGAAAGATTTGAGTGATCATTTAATTTTGGTGTAAATCGTTTCTTTATAGTGGAAATTCAATACCTTGATTTGTCAGAGCTCTTTTGAATGCTGTAACGGTTGGTTACATACCGATGCACATCTGCCTTTGCATTGGCGCTGGTTACTTAGGAGATTTTATGCTTCACCGAGGAAATCAAAGTTTTAATGCAAAATGGTCGACATGACAAGTCCATTGTGCTTTTTTTTCGAGGGATGTTTGTGTTGGCATGAGCCAGCGAGGTCATTATTCCGGAATATTCGGTCACGGCCTGTTCATTTATGCTGTCCATTTTAGAGTTTTTTAAATGAGTTTTAAAAACCATTTTGCGTTTAACTTTTTGATAAAATCATTTCCAAATCTCTCTTGTTACGGAAAAATTGAAAGAAGGAAAAAGCCATTTGATGTTTTACATGTACATATTTATTTCAAGTCAGAGTTATGCAGTTTCTGCATTCCCTTTACTTAATCATCATTATTCATCGGATTTTTTTGCAGTACATAAAAAATGAACGGACTCTCATCTATTATAATTACTGACCCTCCTAAAGCCCTATTTTTTCTCTGCATTACATCGACAATTTCAGCCGCTTCCATATTGACGTTTTGGTACATGGCTGCAATATTCAATATAGGCAGAGGGAGAACAATAGGATTTTAGGCAGGTCAATAATTGTAATCAGATTTTTCTAGCAATAAGACTATAAGAATTAACGGAGTAGCGTTTTTTCTTTATTCATTTAGATTCTGAGTCAACGCCTTCAGTTTAAAAAAAGAGTGGAACAGTCAGGCCCGTAGCCGTGGGGGGGTGGGGGGGGGGGGTGCGACGGGTGCGTCCGCACCCCCCCCCCCCCACGAGTCTTGGAAGGTCTCTCCTTGTGAAAAAATTATAAAAATAAATAAAGAAATAAAAAAGGGGAAATGGTATTTCTGTACTTCGTCTATTTACATTTAATGGGTCCACCATTTGAAGATTCGTGTGGCATATTTTTGACCAAATTGTGTGATTCTACGTTAATTTTAACGATGCATTCTAACTAATGCTGTTCATAGTCAACAAACCGACTCTGGCTGATTTATGTAATTACCATTTGACACCGAAATAAAGATATCTATCTTTTTTTAGTCTTCCTTTAAAAGAACTGCCGTCATTGTTAGTTAAATAAATTGTAAATTATGTTTGCAAGGTCCTGTTTCTGAAAGTACGTTTTGAATTTAAAAATGTACCAGAATTATTGTCCTTACTACCTTCACCTTTATATGGCTTGTTTCCTAACAAACTGTCTTCAAAACGCACGAAATGCGGCCTCAGATAACCCATTTTTTCACCCCGTACCCCCCAGACCCCCCTTCGGGCTTGCGGCACTCGACATTTCCCGCCAGAGGCGCTCATACGCACCCCCCCTGCAAAAATCCTACAGATCAAGACGCGAAAGCAGCCAGACGAGTTTCAGACGTATGGACCTTTTGTTTTAGAAATCACACTCGTATCCCCCTTCAATATATTTTTGCTTCTTTAAATAACGGCACCGTTTACCTTTCGTTATTTTATTTTACCTTTCGTTATTTTAAGAAAAATAAATTAAAATTTATTTTTCTCTATTGCTAGATTAAGTACTTGTTTACAAATCAATCTTTCGCCATTTCAATCACGAAACATTGCCCTAAGGCGTACTTGGCTAGCTCAGTTGCACGACAAAGATGCTTTCAAATATTCTTCAAAGCATGGCAAGATTATGAAAATTAACGTAGACATGTTTGTAGTTATCGGGTGTCTTTCGATGTGTCTTGTGATGACATTGTACTTATTCAATTAAACGTTTTTCGTCTCGCTTAGACGTTTGAAAAAATTAAAAAAAACATCAAACAAACACACAACACAAGGCTCTAAGAACTGTAAAACTTGCTTGCCAGGTACAGCCTAGTTGATTCAGTTGCCGCGAAACTTCTATTGGGCGTACTGTTACAAGCAAATTGCAAAATATTTTTAAGCTCCAAACAAGTTCAGAACTAATTTAAGAACTTTGTTTTTTTAACTTACATTAATTTTTCGTTCCAGACAGTAGGTATGGCACCGTTTTTGGGAACCACGCAATGGAAATGTTAAATTTTAATTAAATTACTGAGACATGTTTTTAAAAATAATTTATAAAGTTAAAACAGCGGAAGTCCTACAGGACCGTGTCGGTATTCGTGTCGGTCACCTTATATGATGTCATCTGACATTAAAATTAGCATATAGATTTTAAACACTCACCTGAAGTACATAATGGCTGCAGGCCAAGTCCTGAATTATTTATTTTTTTATTTTACTTTAAATCAATATTTATTCAGGAGCATCCAGTTTAGCATTGCTAGTTTAATTTGCAGCCCTAATACAAACGAAACAAAGACATGAAACGTTGTAAGATACTAGACAATTCACAGATAAGGTGGTAATTGTCTAAGATGAAAAAGAGCGTCACGCAGAGATTCTGCTAGAACCGGGAAAAACCCTAACCAAGAATGACCAAACTCCCGCGATCCTGATTGGTTAACGGTTGTGGTAATTCTATGCCAATAATTCCAATACACTGTCAGTTGAAGGTCGAGTGATTCAGTGCGGCTAGGCAGATCATCATATTCTTATTGAATCTATTCTGCCAGGAGTATGCATTCCATAACGGTGCCTTCCATTCAAGATTTGGTGTTTGTTATTATGCTGTTTGTGATCCTGTGTTACGTGATCAGAATGTACAGAACTCTAATGAATTGGGAAGCGAGAGTGGATCATCAACAACCTGTGTTTGCCAGGGGGCGAAACTACCGGAGGGAAATAAACGCAGAGAGAAACCATTACAATCACCGTGACAATCGCTATCCAACAGAACACGACGAACGGCATGGTTGAACAAGTGAGTATGAAGTTTTATTTTTTTAAGTGAATAGTGCGCATTCGTAAAGCTTTTCATTTTTTTTGTTTTTTTGGTTTACCTGTTTTCGTGTGAAGTGGGCCGCCGGGATGTCACAGTGCCCAACGTCAAAAACGTCGAAATATATTTTACATTTTTGTCCTTCTTTTTAATACCAGCCAGATTCTGAAACTTTTTGTACTATTTTTCTCCTGCAGGACGAAGAAAAGGATGTTCTGAGAGTAGAGTAGAGAACACTGGATTTTGCGGGAATTTAGCATCGATGACTCACCGATCCAACAGATGACTGCAACGAGAGCCGATCAGTTGTTGGACTGGCGATAGACTAAACATAGAATGCTGTACAAATTTTGCTACTTTAAATAATGTTGATAACCCCTAATGCCTATTTACTATTAAGCTAATATTGAACTTTCCGCAGCTTACAATTTCCTGTATTTTTATCCACCCTATCCTTAACTTGAAGCAACTTTTCGTAATCATTGGAGCAAAAATGGAAAAAGTTCTGCCACTGACTACACGTTAGAATAAGGCCTTCTCTTGATGTGCCACTTCATTTTGCTTTCACCAGTTTTTATAATTGACCATTTCCATAAATAACACAGCTAATTAAACTGGTATTGATTAAAATTAAAATTTTCCGCATTTTGAAACCTTGTGAGTTGTTGAAAAATATTCTGATGGTAATTATACGTGAAGCACGCGTTGCATAAACAATTTCAATGGCTGCCTTGATATAAGGGTCATAGTTTAAAAACATTTTTAATATCAGGCTTTCTAATAACAAAAATTACTTTCAAAGTGATTTCTAACGACATACGAACGCTAAAAACTCAAGAAAGTTTGAAAATGGATGTCACATGCGAGTTATTCAGATCTTGGCTTTCGCCATGCACTTATTAAAAAATATTTTTGTTTAGATAAGGCCAAACAAAAGGTTTCTCCACGGATACGTCATTGAAGGCGCTTTCAGAGTATTTCTCTGTGCACACAGATGACACAGAAAGATTTTAGTGATCATTTAATTTTAGTGTAAAACGTTTCTTGATAGGGGGAATACTCAAAAGCTTGATTTCTCAGAGCTCTTTTGAATACTGTAACGGTTGTGTACATACCGATACTAATATACAGGGCATCTGCCTACGCATTCGAGCCGCTTACTGAGGAGATTTTATGCTTCACTTCGGAGATTTTATGCTTCACCGAGGAACTCAAAGTCTTCGTTTTTAATTCAAACTACAGTCAACTCTCGTTATAGCGGCGGACACGCTTAGGACTTCGTTTACTGTCCGTAATAGCGACAGTCCGTAATAGCGGCAGTCCGTAATAGCGGGAGTCATTTCCAGTCAAACTTCTATAGCCGAGGATTTGAATTTTGTCCGTAATAGCGGGGTGTCCGCAAGGCGAGAGTTGAATGTATGCAGAAGGAGAACAGTAGGATTTTAGGCGGGTCAGTAATTATAATCGGATTTTTCTAGCAATAAGACTTAAAAACGAAGTAGCGTTTTTCTTTATTTGTTAAAATTTTGAGTCAACGCCTTCAGTTGAAGAACGCGTGGTCTTTTGTTTTAGAAATCACTTTCAATTCGCATGACTCTCGGAATGTATTTTTACTTTCCTTTGTTTAATTACGGCACCGTTCGTTGAATTAAAGTAGCCTGCAGAACAGGCTGTCTAGCGGCGCAGGGCAAAGAACAAAAACACGAGCGAGAAGCTTGAGACGAAAAATTCATCCCACTCCGCTCTCTGTTCCTGCTAAACCACCTGTTCTGCGGGCTAAATGATGAACTATACAGCTGAGAAAATAAAACAGAACTCGGGACTCGAACATCGACTTTTCGTTCTCCTCCTGAGGATGGAAGAATGGGCGGTTTCTCATGAGTCTCTCTGTAGCTCAGCGGATCGGGCGCCCGCCAGATGGATGGGAGGTCATCGTTTCGATTCCCGTTGGGGACTTTGATTTTTTCTTTGCCCCACACTTATAACAAGATGAACATTAAATCTTTCTCTAGATGATTATAAACTGATGAACTCAGAAAGCAGTCGCTTTACTATTTCACGTCAGATGCTGTGTCGCCAAACATTTTATGGTGATTGACCATCATGAAACGAGAATGTTTATTGCCTCCTGCAGCTATGACCAACAAAGCTTGATTAGTTTTTTTAGTCCCTTGCGCGCATGGTTATCAAGCTGACTTTGTTATATCCAACAAACGAAATTTCGGAAATTCAAACCGAGGATCCAGTTTGTTGAGGTTCTCGCCAAAAAAACTTACTTCCGGGTTAGCTTCCGGGTTCCGGGTACTTCCGCCATTTTGGATCACGACACCTCGGCAGACCCTGGGAACAAATTTGAATATATATATATTTAGGCAGGCCTAAAAGCGGAGCTCCCATTTATTCATTTTTCGCTTGAATTAACAGTGTTTTGATGTCCCTGCACTTTATTGGGTTCCTCGCGTATGCACGGAGGCGCACATATCAAATTTTAGTATAAAAACTTTTTACAACTTTTACTGTACACTAATAAACTTCCTAGAGTAAATCAGTGAAAAAAGGACCTCGATGAAGGCAAGCAAATTTGTTTTGATTTACTTCAAAACAGTCAAAGCAACTCAAGGCAAAAAAATACAGCGCGATACAAAGTCAACAAAGGAAATGAGTTCACACCAGAACGAAGAAAATCACGGCTGCAAAACAAACCTGGCAAATTCATTGGGAGCCGGTTATGCAAGTTATTTTAAAGCAGTTTTTTGTGTGAGAGAGTTGTGGCAGTTTGTGATTTTTATTAGAAGTGGTGCTCGCTATCGAACAAGCGAACAATGTAGTTTGAGCCGTCTTTATTTGGTTGCATGATTAACAATTCTGTTTTATCCTACACGTTGCTTAATACAGTACAGAATTTTATGTAGAGAACTAAATGAATTTTCTTCGTTTCTGGTAAGCAAATGTACGGTCGAAAAAGTCTGAACTCACTCACCCAGGTGCAGGTAACACGCCACGAAACCGGCGTAAATAATTGTTTACGAATCTTAAATCACGCGTACGATATTTAACATACACTCACTGAAATAAACAATGCGAGCGAATAAAATAGAGCAGTTGGATAATAAATCGGTTAAATTCATTTTAGTGTGCAGTATCGTTGAGTAGTTTTACTAGTTTTGGTTTGGACTTGTTTGCGGGATTTTCCGCGAAACGTGTTTTTGATCCGACTACATGTAGCTCAATAATTTAATATTCTTTCAAATGAAAATCCAAAAATGAACTTTACAGTTTACTCCACTAACCAAAACACAACATTTGAAACCAAACATTTAATAGCGGAGCTCCGGCGCGCGAAGCGCGCCAGCGGAGCACCATGGGTAAGGAATTTTGGTAACCTATCGATGCGAGAAATTTTGGTTATGACGTCAGCGTACGCCCGCCCGCACGCCCGTACAGACCCTCGGGGAGGGGGAGTGGAGTCCTAAGGCAGCCCGACCGGGGGTGGGGGGAGGGGAATAGGCTCTGGGAGATCGGGAGCAGATGAATGCCATCTCTACGGCACATCTCTACTTAGTATTACCTAATTGAAGCACTGTCTTCGGTTCCTACGTGCTCAGAACCGGTCAAGTTGACTGAAGTGACGGATAAAAGACTGTTAAAAGCTACACCGAAAGGGAGAAAGATATTGATCTTCGCTGATAATTCAAATTATGTATAAGCTTATGTGCGTCGGGTGTGAGATTATTACGAACATTGGACGAAACTACCGTTTTCGTTGCTTCGTCTCCGATGTTATTTGGCTGGTTTGAAAGCTTTGCCCTGCAGAATTCACAAGCCTTCTCAAAATATGAGGTAACAAACGTAAATGTACACATTTTGTTATGAGAATCTGTTTATAGTTCATTTATGAGCGAATTCGATGTTGTGTCGGTTTTCAGATCTTCCCGATTATAGGCTTAAATTTCGTTAACACGGCTGCTTTCAAACCTCTTAGCTTTAATCACTTCTGTGAACTTTTGCCTATTAAATGTTTCGATTCAAATATCGTGTTTTTTTAGTTAGTGGAGTTAACTGTGAGGTTCATCGTTGGATTTTGAAAAGAATATTCAATTATTGAGCTACACGGATCAAAAACATGATTTCGCACGCTGCATTTGCAGAAAAATCCCGCAAACAAATCAAAGCAAAAAACGAGTAAACCTTCGGCAACGATACTTCACACCAACGATTAAACGATTTATTATCCAACTGCTCTGTTTCCCTCGCTTGCATTTTTATCATGTTGGTGAGTGTGTTCGGAAATCTCGTACGCGTCATAAATTTTTAGATTCGTAAACGAATATTTACGCCGGTTTTTATATTGCGAGTTGCCTGTGCTTGGGTGAGTGAGTTCAGACTTTTCCTAACACACATTTGCCTGTTAGAAACGAAGGAAATTCATTCACTTCTCTGCATAAAATTCTCTAGGGTATTTAGCAATGTGTACGATAAAACATGCTGCCTAGTTAATCATGCAACCAAACCAAGATGGTTCAAAACTACATTGTATAAGCTTATTAGACAGCGAGCACCACTTCCTAAATCACAAACTGTCACAATTCTTACACAAAAACTGCTTAAAAATGACTTCAACCGGCTCCCAATGAATTTGCTGAGTTAGTTTTGCCGCTGTGATTTTCTTTGTTGTGGCCTGAGTTCATTTTGTTTAGCCGCGAGTTCACTTTGTTCAGTGCATTGAGTTGATCTTTTTGCCTTGACTGTTTTGAAGTAAATCAAAACAAATTTCTTCGCCTTCGTCAGGGTCCTTTTTACCAAACTCAAGCAAAAAATAATAATAACTAGGAGCTCCGCTTTTAGGCCTGCCTAAATCTATATATTAGGCAATGTCTGTATAAATTGTTAAAGCTAAGAGGATTGAAAGCAGCATTAAGAAATAATGAAATTTATAAATAATGTAAGCTTAAGCTGAAAAACGATACAACTTCGGATTCGGTTATAAATGAAGTTCAAACTGAGTTCTCACAATTAAAACAGACTTCAGCTTTGGGTAAACATTACATTTGTTACCTTATATTTGGAAAAGGCTTGTAAATTCTGCAGGGCAGAGGGCAAAGCTTTCAAACCAGCGCCATAATATCGGAAACGAACACGCCAGTTTCCATGTGAGCTTACTCCAACTCGACCGACATGTCACATGTACATTATATGAATTATCAGCGAAGATCAATCTCTTCCTTTCTCGTGAAATTGACCGGCTCTGAGCTCACTTTTAGTTCGGCTTAATGTCAGCTGAATTAATTAGCCGCAGGAATCATTTGGCATAAGTTTCCACGCTGTAGATGAGTAAATAAAGCGAAAAATATTCACGAAGTTCTATGTTTTCCAGCAGCTTTGTTCGCCTCTTTCATTCAGCTTAAAAAGTGAACAAGGTGCCACTCTTGCCACAGATTTGCCGCCTTTTCATACAATCGCTTCGTTTAAGTTGAAATGAAATGTCCAGATCATTTTTATAAGATGAGAAAAAAAACTGAAGTAATGCAGTGTTCTTACAGATTTTTACTAGAGGTAAATCAACTTTTAACGAACCGAATATGTTTTTGTGTCACTTTTTGCGTAAGAAGGACTCCAAATCAAGGAGAAAATCAAGGACAAAGGCAAAACTCGTTCCCAGGCCTAATCAGTGCGTACGTACGTACGTACGTACGTACGTACGTGACATCCAAATTTTCTCGGCTTCATGGGTTACCAACTCTATGGCTATGGATGCTCCGCACGCACGCGCCTTCGGCGCGCGCGGGAGCTCCGCTATAAACAAAATGCAAAATGGCGGATTGATCACCAAATCGCTTTACATTTATTTGCTGATATTTCAACACCACAAGACCCAAGGTATGAAGGAGGTATGAAGAGTTTGTGTGCATACGATAGCAGCTCATCTTCGGACGACGAGTCACCGAAAAACAAGAAACCAAAGGCAACAGAAACTGATCGGACAAACAGTGTTCGAGAAGCAAGAAACGTCGGACTTCAGGCAGAGGATACAATGGTTAAACGTCATGCCGAACCTTCAAATGCTAGTGGATTACTTGAAAGAAAAGCCTCTGAATCAAAACAAAATACAACTTGCAGTCCTTTGAATCTCTCGGATCGCTTCGAGTCGCGAGTTGTTAACCAGACTAACCACAACAAAAATACTCCAGCTTTCATCGCATCAGTGGCACGAAAAACGCAGTCAAATTCGAGTTTTCCAGGATCGAGTGTTAGACCTTACGTGTCAAAGAGAGAAAGAGAGAGATTGACTCAAACAATTGCTGCAACCTCGGTATCAACGCTTTATACAACGAATAATCAGTTAGAAAAGATTCACTCTGATCATAGTTAATATTAATATTAACTATGGTTAAACTTAACTCTGAACAAAAAACTGAAATTTCAACCAGAAAGACTGCAGATCTTGTGTGCAGACCACCTAAACAGCTGCAGCTAAATCTTGAAGGACATTCACAGGGAGTTAACTGCGTCAGATGGAATCCAGCAGAGAGCAGTTTGCTGTTGTCTGCGTCAATGGATCATGTGGTCAATGTTTGGGACACACACAAAGGCAGGGCCTGTACTCAAAGATTAACACGTCGTACTGAAGCTGTTAAAGATGCCAAGTGGAGTCTATGTGGATCACAAGTGTTGAGTTGTGGTTATGATAAAACTGTGAGACTTTTTAGTTTGGAAACAGGTAACAACATTATAGCAGGGTAACAAGGGTGGGTGAGGGGTACATGTTGGTAAATAGAAACAACCATAAACCATGCAAGACAGACAGACAGACAGACAGACAGACAGACAGACAGACACCTTTATTGAATTATGCAGCTCAGGGTAGTATATTCAGGGGCTTAAAAGCAACCTGCTATCAACAGAAGCCCTGAGCACCAAAATGCTTCCAAAAGACCCCAAAACAGACTATTTTTTTCTCAAGTTATTAATACATGGAAAAACAGTAGGTGTGATACTTGCTGCCAGCATTTAGGGCAAAGGGCTAGAGCTACATCCATTTTGGGACAATGCTCTTTACCCACCAAACCTGCATTAAAATATCAACCATTTTTCAGTCTAGGGAGGTGCAAATGCAGGGGCAGATCTGGGGGAGTGTGCAGGGGGTGTGTATCCCCCCTCCCCTGAGATGACCAGCGGTTTTCTAATACAACTGGTATTCTGCAAAAAACAAAAACTATGTGGTGCACCCCCTCCTAAGAAAAATTCTGGATCTGCCCCTGAAACACAGCATTGATTTAACCCTCCTTAATTTACTCATCTGATAAAACATATCACATATCAAAGTTTAACAAAAACAAAACAAGCATGTCTAATATTTAATGTAATGAAACATAATAACTCTCTTTCCTTAGAGCACTTAACTCACCCAAAGGAATATCCTCATTGCAAGATTTTTTGGTCCACCAAAACACCAAAATTGCAAATTCCGTGTCATAAATATTTCTTCTCTTCTTCATAAGTGAGGAGAACGTACTGTTTTTGTGACAAAATCTGCAAATGGTTAAACATTCTAGTCTTCTTGGATAGGGACTATAAACTGTTGGTCACATCTCCTGTATCTTCAGTGTTGTACATGGTCAGCTGGGGATGTTAAAGAACCCACACACTTATTGCAAAGAGTGGGGCACGAAGTTCCTGGTGTTGCTGTCTGGCCTTGTTTCATTGCGCCTTCCCCCTTGGACAGAATTTTCCAAGAAAAATTGCTATGACAGCTATGACTATTGCAGATCACTTTAATTAATACTTAAGTCCAAAAAGGTTGAATTCTAAAAGGATTTTCAGGTCACACAGCTGAGTTACAATGTACCCTCAATTAGATGAGTTCTCGAACTTGGTGATCAGAAGTTTTAACATGCAGATTGATAATATTATTCTTCTGTACTGTGATATTTTAATTTATTTTATATCAGGTGTAAGATGAAGACCACAGTTTAATGGTAATTCGGGAAGAGTTCAAAAACTCAACTCGACCTGGATTTTTATAAGACATATTATCAATAAAGGTTTTAATTATTGAACTAAAACCACTAACGCTTTTTGTTTTTGTTTTACAACATTCCAGGAAATCAGAGTGTTTCCACACAAAAACTATGTGACTTGTGTTCAGTTTCATCCCGCAGAGCCTGCCCTGTTTTTAGCTGGAACGTTTAAATCCACCATCCTATGCTGGGACACAAGAACTGGAAACGTTAGTATGACAACAGGTGCACTGTAATGGTTTTCCAGCCATTTGTGACAAAAAGCTCAAAAAAGATATTTTCTCAAACTTTGGTTTCTTTCTTTGTGGCTCACAAACATTTGTAATACTTGTATTTTTTCTCTGTTATTTAGTGCTGTGTAGGATTTTTGTTTTTGTTTTTGCCAAACAAGCAAACTGGATCAAAATCCACCAATGTGGAGGGGGACAGGGAGATCTGAACCTCCTGCCTCCCACGCCTTTCCATAGCCGTTCTCTCCTGTTTGTCTTATATCTATTCCGAAATATAATGAAATGTTGCGCAATTTTACTCGTTTTCTCCCAGTTCCCGCCACCTTAAGAATCCCACTTCCTGCCCTCTCTCCTCCCGGGCTCCCGCCCCCCTGTCCCCCTGTGCCCCTCCCCCCTGTCCTCCTGTCCCCCTCCACACCAATCACAACCCAGAGAAATGACCTTTTGAACTCACTAAAATTTATTAACTTCTGACTTTATTTTATGAGACATCTGCTAACATGATTGATGGCAGCAAAAGCAAAATAAGTTAGTTCAGATCTGTTAGCCACGGACAGCTTGTGATTTCACCGCTCACTGATCAGTGTCTTTTGAATATCATTTCAATAGAGCAATTAAACTAGATGTACTCGTGAACTTTAAGTTTCCATTTTAAGAGAAATGTTTCTTACTTTTTATGGCAACTGTGGTTTTCATCAACAGGTTGCATCAACTTACTCGTCATTTTTTGGCCAAGTTCAGGGCATAGCATTTCTTCCTGGGGGAGAGGAATTTATCTCTGCTGCCGAGGTAGTGAGACGCAATTCTACAGACAAAGGGATCATGGTATGGGATTTTAGATCCACGGCAATATTATCAAATCAAATTTACCAGGTATGTTAAGATGGCAGGCTGTTATAAAGAGGATGGAGGAAAAGCTAGGTTAAAATTTATTGTGTAAACAGAGAGATTTTGTAATAATAATGACTTTGTTTCTCTTGGAAGACAGGTAATATGCCCAGGCGACATATTTGTTTACCTTTTCTTGAAATGAAATGAGAGATCATCTTGGGGTGTATAGGAGGGTGGGGGGGAAGGAAAATCAGGGAGGGATCTGAATTTCCCACTTTACATACCCACTACTCCCAGTGCCTGCAGCTTCACAAGTTAGTGGTTGCTGCCTATTGGTGCTTTTCCCTTGCAATGTTGCAACACTTTACACTATCTCTCCTGGGCTCCACCCTTCTTGGAAATCCCAGTTGCAGCCCTGGACCCCAGGGGGTACTCGGGATTTCAAGTGGTCACTGTGATGGAAATAATTGAAGGATTTTTGGGGGTTGCAATTTTCGATTTCCAGTTTCGTTTTGGTAGGAAAATTTGGTAAGTATTGTTTTGGAGGTGGGTTGATTAAAGGAATTTTTGTGGTATTAAATACAATCTAAAGATTTGTGGTAGTGCTTTGCCTGCATAGTTTTAATGATTTTATTTGTGTTGTATTATTCCCCCCTGTCTGGAATGGGATTTTATGGGGGTTAATTTTTGGTCCAGTGATTTTTCTGGGTTTTGTTGGAAGCCCTAGGGATTTTTTTTTGGGTCTTGATTTTTGCCCCCATTCGATCATCCTTGTCACTCAAAATCCCCTGGGCCCTGGACACTGATACTTTTAGTCTTTATTTATCTGTTGATTTATTCTACCGTTACGTTTAGTATAGATTATATTTTTCCTGTTACCTTTTTTCTTGATAATGCTGCCAAGATGACACCAAGATGATGTTCCATCTTTTTGCATATTTTTATAGGATTGTTATGTAGTTCTGTTATTTTTTTTTTCTCTTTTTCAGGAAGCCTTTACCTGTACTTGTTTGAGGGTTCACCCAACTGAATCACATTTTATTGCACAGTCAAATGGAGACTACATTGCTTTGTTCTCGACAAGAAAACCTTACAAGCTGAACAAGTTTAAGAGATATGAGGGTCACAAGGTAATGACGCCAATAATTTCTGGTTTTAATGTTACCGTTTTATAGCAAGGAAGTCACGTGTGAACACTTTTGATTAAATTATTTGCATTCCTTGTGCAGTCATTATCCAAGCAGAAGCCTTTGGACAGCTTGCAGCTGACTTTTGATTGGAAAATGATATCTTTTTTGAGTGAGAAAAGGTTGAATCACGCCCAGTTTGGCCCTCTTTTGGGGTTTAATTCAAATTTTCTGACCTGCAAGCGCTACTGTCCCCTTCATGTGCCCCCCCCCCCCCTCCCCACCAGATGAAAACTCACTTAGACTCACGAAAATTTGAACCTGTTTAAAATTCAATGAGACCTACAGTGCAATTTAGAGTTGGTGGATAAGCAAGAGTGAAAGTTTTAATAGTAACACAAGAAAAATGTGAGTTAATCAATTGTCACTTTGGTGCATCTTGAAAAATGACTAGACAACTATAAAAAATTCAACCAAACTTTAATAACAAATTAATCATATATTTTTTGCAACAACATTCCAACATTGCTGTCAAGAAAGTTCAAACACTGGTTTAGGATTTAATTAAATGAATCCTGACATCTACCAGCTGTTCTTATTATTTCGTCTCTTTTTCTTCTTCGGCTTTGGTCGCCATATTGGTTTCTTTGGAGCAGGGGGTGCATCTGCAGCCATCTTTCTGTCTTTCCAAGTTTGCCTGCAATTTAAAAACAACCAGTGAGCAAGTTAGTTTTGAGACAAAAATATTTGAAAACATTTCTTGATAAAATTTTTGAAACACAGCATTTTTGACACTTACTAAGTATCCCTCCTGTTTTTTTTTTTTTGCAAAAGCAAAACACCCAAATAAATTGTTTGCAGACATGACAAAAATTTAATGCGGGAAGATGCCACCGGAAAAAAAAATTGTTTGCACAGAAAAAATGTTTGGCTTGGAAATATTTTCATCCCCCCCCCCCCCCCCCCCCCGCCTCCTCCAAAGGAAAAAAAAGCCCATCTCTTAATATGCCATTCAAAAACAGACACAAAAATAAGAGCTATTTAATAGTGACTTTAAGAACGACAAAGACATTGAGTCAATCTAGACCATCAAAACAGTCTGACAAGGTTTCTAAAGGAAACTTTAGAAAGTGAGCCCAAAACCCACATTTAATACCTCTGAACGGGACCCGCCCTTTTCACATGAGAATGGGGAATGAGAAACTCTTGATTTCTGACGACATGCTTTAGACGACAAAAGTAGAATCTGGGAAGGATAAGTGATAAGTGATTGCAGACAGGACTTAAGTTCCGCAACTTATATCCCATTCAAACCAAAGCTTAAACATGTTTAAATGTTGTTTAGTTAAACACGTTTTAAAATTGCTTTCTTCATGGAAGTTGCTGACTGATGTTTATCAACTTCAAATTTGGCACAATAAAAGCACAAGTTAGAGCATACTTGAACCCTTTGTAAAATTTAGTCAGTCAGTTGTCTGTTGCTGATTTTCATTTTCTTAAACCTGATTTAACTAAACATATTTTGTTGGTGTGAATCAGGTATTACTTACCATCTTTGTAAAATGAAGCTCGTGGTGCATTTAACCAACACGTAGACGGTAAAGAGAGCAAAATTCACAACAGCAACAGTGAACACGGTGAAGGAGATATCTTGCCAGGTCAAAACAGCAATTTGAGCTTCAATAACTCTCACATGACCTGTCAGAAAATGAGAAAAGATTGTTGAGACAGGCAAACTACACAAGAAGTGACTCGTTTGGAAACAAAAGAAAACTAAAAGAATGATTGGAATAGGATTATTAGTGCTTTTCAATTCCTCTACGACACACCAGTTCAATTCAGTTGTAGGTTAATATATTAGCAGACCTTCTTAAGTATTGACCCTACAAGGAAATCGCGAAAAATGGACTGAAAACGTATGAAAACGCTACAATTTATTGTTGCAAATTGTTGCCTGGAAAATTAAGGTACTGAATTTTGTTGAGAATATGTTGGGTGTCTTGGCACTATTTAATGTAAAGTTTTAAATTTCATATCACAGTGTCAATCAAGGTTACAAATTTTCTCTCCACTTACTTTCGAGATATTCAGCATAAAATTCAGCAACAACTTCAGTGGCGTAATTCAATGCATTGATAAACGGCCTTCCAGTCCATGTGGCTCCATCCCAGATCCACTCGGCCATCCATACAACTCCTTCCCAAGTCCACTCGGCCAACCGTTTGGCTCCGTCCCAGATCCACTCCGTCATCGGTTCAACTCCGCCCCAAATCCTCTCGGCCATCCATAGACTGCCATTCCAAATCCACTCAGCCAGCCATGTAACTCCGTTCCTTGTTTTATTGACCATTGTCACAGTGAGATCATAACATTTGTTCCAAACACGTTTCGTCATTGTCACTGAAAAGTCCCATGCCCGTGTTGTGAAGCCAGGGAGCCTGGGCTCCGATGTTTCGTAGGCGGGACATGTGGCATTATGGGGAAACTGAACCTGGCAAATAATGAGTCAGCTGTTAGCTGTTTTCTGGCAAAAAGCTACAAACCAACTTGTAACTGGCTGCGACAAAATTACAAAGTTACCTAACCTTGCAAGGAATAAAAAAGGAACATGCGTTTTTAATATTAAATACCTCTTCGTGTTTGGGTGTCCTGTTACGTCTGGGTATGCTGTGGACATGTGCCGAGTCTTTGTTCTCAGTGAGCTCGATAACCAGTTTAATGTCCAGCTTGATAGAGTTTAATCGCACCTTAAACATATAATCCTGTAACAGGAAGTAATTACATTTAGAAAGTTGACTCTTGGGTTCTTTCTCTTTTCTTCTTCGCGCTTATAGTCTTACTGCTTTAAAAGATCCACCACAAAGAACAGCTGTCAGAAATATACAATTTTAGAAATTTGTAAAAATGAAAGAAGAACAGTTTCGTCTTTCACGAGAAGCGGACTATCGGCTATCAGCGAATAGTTAGCCACACCAGAACAATCAGATTAGTGGATTTGTGACAAGAGGCGATGATTGGTGACTTAGTAAAATGGTTCTTATCATTAAATTAACTATCGATCAAGATCTGATTTCTCTTAACAACGTCCACGCAATATCCTGAAGTGAGGTGAGGAGAATAAAGATTATGATCAACAGGGATACTGACGTGTCGCCGAATTCTAAAATCTAACAGCAAAAGATATGTAAGGAGAATTAATTGTTTTGAGCATTATAATTGGAGATTTAGAAACCTTTCCTCCACCGAGACAAAAGGAACTGAATTACATGATATTTAATCAACGAAAACAGAAGGCCATTAAAGACTTTTTATAAAAATTATTTGAGCCACCACCAACCTTGTTAATCCAGTGTCCGGTAATGGTCGTGCCATGAAACAAATCTTTCAAGAAGAAATCCTGCTTCTCAACATCTTGAAGAGCTTCTGTAAAAATGATTTCAGAACTGTCACGGCGTGCATTTTATTGAACGTTCTCGCTTATAGGCCTTGATGTGTAGTAGTTCAGAAGGCAAAACTTGAGCACAATGTAATGTCGTCTGTATTTCCTTTTCACTTTAAGAGCAACAAATTAGTTGAGCTAGTTTTCAATGGAAATTCAGTGCGTTATGTCGAGTGAACTTAAACCGTTAAGGTGGCTCCATATTTATTGCGGGCGCACTTGTCCATGACAAACTTTGCGTTATAACCAGAAGTTCTGTTATAACTTTTTAGGCTTTGACGCGATGGCGGTGAAACTTTGGGAAAATGTTCACCTATCATTCGGTAATAGTAATATGAAATTCTATTTAACTGGATACAAATAGTTTTGATATTACTGGCATTTAATTGGACCCCACTTTTAGCAAAAAATCGAGTCTAGAAAAAAATTTTGCTGATAGATTTTGGCTAAACTTCTGAAATCAGCTTATATTGACTAAATACATATTATAGCCAAGTTTCAGAAAAATCGTCGGAACAGAATCGCTGAAATATTAAGGTCACCTAAATTCGACACTTAAATTCTATTGAAATGTTCTTTTCTTGGCGCCCTTTGCAAGAACAAGCTACGGACCCAAATTTCTGCAAGAAGCATCCCCAGTGCTTGCTAAATCAATGTGCCTCGCCGATTTGCGATAGTGACAACTGTTAAAAAGTATTTGCTTTCCCGGTAAACATTACAAAATGACCGAAAATCTTATCAAACCAACAAAGTTACATTTTTCATAAATTTTTCAAAATTACACGCAGTTTTGTGTCATACTCCTTCCAAACAAACTTCAGGATACTGCAATGTTTTTGCATCGATTTTTGCTGCTGTGCGATGCTGTAAATTGGAGAATTTATGTTGGGATTTCAAGCGTGTTCGCGACTGTTCTCTGGCCAAGCGGACGAACAGTTTTGTTTATGTATTTCTGAATACGAAATGAGCACGTGCGTTATTTATTGCACGAACTCGCACCTTTTCAAGGGGGGTGTATTTGATATGCGCGCCCAGGAGGTGCAGCAGTTATATAATCTGCCATTGTAAATCTAAACAAAACTACTCGTCCACTTCGCCACTGCATTCAAGCTCAAAAACAAAGAATTTATTTCATCTGCGTATCCTTTAGAACAATTGCAATCGCTTGTTCAACTCTTATGTAACTTATTACATCTCATTGTTACGTTCATTGAGCGTACATCTTCCCTCCCTTCCTGGGCGCGCATATCAAATACACCCCCCTTGGAAAGGTGCGAATTCGTGCAATATATAACGCACGTGCTCATTTCGTATTCAGAACTACATAAACAAAACTGCTCGTCCGCTTGGCCAGAGAACAGTTGCAGAGCCGCTTGAAATCCCAACATAAATTCTCCAATTTACAGCATCGCACAGCAGCAAAAATCGATGCAAAAACATTGCAGTATCCTGAAGTTTGTTTGGAAGGAGTTTGACACTAAACTACGGTGTAATTTTGAAAAATTTATGAAAAATGTAACTCTGTTGGCTTGAGAAGATTTTCGATCATTTTGTAATGTATATTGGGAAAGCAAATACTTTTTAACGGTTGTCATGATCGCAAATCGGCGAGGCACATTGATTTACCAAGCATTGGGGATGCTTCTCGCAGAAATTTGGGTTCGTAGCTTGTTTTCACAACAGGCGCCAAGAAAAGAACATTTCAATAGAAATCAAGTGTCGAATTTAGGTGACCTTAATATCTCAGCGATTCTGTTCCGACGATTTTTCTGAAACTTGACTATAATATGTATTTAGTCAATATAAGCTGATTTCAGAAGTTTAGCCAAATCTATCAGCAAAATTTTTTTCTGGACTCGATTTTTTGTAAAAAGTGAGGTCCAATTAATTGCCAGTAACATCAAAAATATTTTTAACCAGTTAAATCGATTTTCATATTACTATCGCCGAATGATAGATGAACAGTTTCCCAAAGTTTCACCGCCATCGCGTCAAAGCCTCAAAAGTTATAACCCAAAGTTTGTCATTGACAAGTGCGCCCGGAATAAATATGGAGCCACCTTAAAGCGCGCGCTTGAAAACAATGGAAAAGAACGCACGCGCGTAACATCCTCAAATACTACCATGGCAACCAGAGTTGTTTGGTTTTCTGAAAAATGAAGAAAATTTTTCAAACTTGCTATCGGAAAAGAAATGCTTTTTCTTAGAAGCTGGCGCCTTTTTTGATCTTCCTATTAGCGAAAAAAACCTACATGACTTGTTCTGAAAAAAAAAATAAAAAAAGGGGAAAAAACAAAGTTTCGCCGGTTACGAGAAGAACGCAATTGTTAAGTTCCCGGGTTTAAAAGTTTACAGTGTGAGGAAAAAGAAAAACTAGTTTAAAAACGCGAGCAAATCTTACCTTCTCGTTTAGCAGGATATGTAAGGTATGATAACAACAAGAAAACTGTCAGCGCCGTAAGCGGAAATACCAACTTCATGCTTACAACAGAACTTTTTTCTTCTCGCAAAAAACGCACAACTTGTTCATTCCGCGAAAAAGAGCAAAGCGAGATTGTGACGTCATAATCAGCGTTTATGACGCAGCGCGCACGAGATGAAATAAGACTCGTTTCCAGGCCAGCTGTCCTTTTCCCAACCGAGTTTGTTTTAGTGTTGTTGTCTTCCTGAAATATTTTGAATTATGCAGAACATAAGAAAGAACAACTTTAGCAATAATAATCTCTCGATATAGCATGTGTTTTGGAAAAAAGAGGCGTTTTAGAATGATTTCTTACTGAACTCAAACGTCAAAAGTTGCAAAAACTAAACAAAACAACAAGAAAAAAACGTAATTTCGTTTAGTTTGCGCGCCTCGTCGTTTGTACCTGTATTTTAAAAGCGCTTTGAGGCCCGGTAACATGGGAACATTTTTGTTCAACTTGTCTAACAGCATTGTTGCATTGTAAGCTAAACGAGTTGTTTCCCGTATTACTAGCTTACGCTCAACTTGTCTCGCAACAAATTTCCGTGTTGCAAGTTGCAGCAACATGTTGCACAAAGTAGAACCGAGTTCTACTTTTTGCAACAAATTTTTTCAACTTGAAACAATGTTGGCCTTTAAGCAGATGCGTATAATTTTGTTTCAAACCGGAATTTTTATATCTTTTTGCAGGATTTGTTTATGCAACTAGATTTTCTTTCAAGGATTAAATCTTACAAATCGAGTCGACCAGCACCTCATTGAACATCTCACATGATTGGCCATAAGAACAATAGGACAAAGGGCACAAACAATGCCTCTATCCCTGAAGACAATGAGCAATATTGTTTTAGAATGCTTCTGAAATTAGAGGTTTACAATAGGTACTGGACTTCTCTACAAATCTTCGAATTTTGTAATGCTTGACTGGTAATCCTTTGTTTTCAGGTGAGTGGTTACCACATTGGATGCGATTTCAGCCCTGACGGTAGAATTGTTTCCTCTGGTTCAGCGGATGGCAAAATCTTTTTCTACGATCAGCTTACATCTCGTGTGATCAGGACACTAGAAGCACACTCTGCCCCGTGTATGGATGTCGCATATCACCCCACCCTACCCAGCTGTGTGGCAAGCTGTGGGTGGGATGGACAGGTTAAAGTCTGGACATAACGTAGATGCACCATAACCAAGTAAACAACAGATTGAATAAAAAAGATGTTTCCCGTGCAAGTCATTTCTGCGTGATTCCAAATGCGTTCTCCGTGTGTTCTTAGTGAATCGCTGGTGCGTTCCTGTGCGTTATCTGCGGTTTCCCCCATGCGTTACTTAGTACTTTACTACGTGCGTTCTTAGCCCTCCTGAAGTTGTCACTTCTCGTTTCCCAGTGCATTTACTAGGTCGTTTCCATTGAATTTGTTGCGCCTTGATTTACTTTCCGCGTGCGTTCCCCATGCGCTCTAGATGCGTTCCCGCACGTTATCTGTTGTTTTTTTTGGACAACCATTTCCTGTGCTTGCGCTTTATGTCCGGTGAGTTCTCGCATCTTGTGTTCTCTTGTGTGTTTCCTAGTGAGTTCCCCTATTCGTTCCCAGTGAATTTAGCTCCGTTGTCGGTTTTTTTTCTCCAGCGTTACCCGATGCGTGATCTTTTGCTTTCAAATACGTTTTTAGCGCGTTATTATAGTTTCCCTTCCCTGTGCCTTTTCACATGCGATTCCTTCCTCCATACGTTCTCGGTGCATATCTTTCTGCACTCCCCGAATGTTCCCTGTGGGCTTTCCTATTGTTTTTCTCTGTGCGTCACATCGTGTGTTCCCTCTTGCGTTTGTCATTAGATGTTGTGACAGACAGAACCTTTATAGGTCACTTTGATGGCCTGTGCCGAGAGTATCCTCGCGGGCGTTTATGGGATTATTTGGGGAAAAGCAGATACTCGCGGGATGGGAACTTAGAGAAGGACGCTGAATGCGATTATTTTAGGATTAATATATTAAGTCTAGAAAAGACAACGAACGAAGAGAACTGTCGACAAATTAATAAATAAATAAATAACTGCAAGCGAGCGGCTTTGATTTGAATTATCTTTTCCGGGTCTGCCATCTTTACACGAGCCGCTCCGAGACTGCTATCTCTCTAAATGATTTTCGAAAACGTCATCATGCATGAGTACTTAGTTAATTGCCACAGTTACTTTAAAATATATACAAAACAAATTGACTTTGTCAATAATCTGAAAATGCTTGCTTTCCTAAAATAGTTGGCTCGGTCAGGCGATGGAATCAACATTTTATCACTGGGGATGACCTAAACTGAAATAAAGATGGAGAAAATAGTTTTCTTAGGCCAATTGTTTATCATTGTGGCAGACCGCTCGGCTAGAAATTAGCGACAGGTTTAGCTCACATCGTTCAACCAGAGTTAATAGAGGGAGACTGGTTCAGCTGCCAGAAACCACGCTTCAAAATTCAAAAAGAAAGCCGCAGCTTGCAGAGAAAATGTGAGAAAGTTGAATAGTTATGTGAACTCAACCTGCGCTTACTTCTCGCAACCCGTCGATAAACAGTCAACCACCGTCAGGGCAATTATTATTTTAAAACACGAAAAATACAAGCCAGAACTTGTCACAACTCGAACGGAACTTGGCAACTGGCTCTGAATTTGCAAGTAGCTGGAGCAAACTCTCAATCAATATTGGAACAATTGCGCCTCAACAACATAGCTGCGAGAAAAAGAACATCCGGTCAGTTTGAGCTGGTTTAGTAACATTGAAATCACCGAAGGTGATATGTGATCTTTGCAGTGAATTTCCAATTTAAGCAATTGGAATAATGAAGCCTGAAAAAAATCAGGGCTTCAACGGGATTCGAACTCGTGACCTCCGCGATACCGGTGCGATGCTCTACCAACTGAGCTATGAAGCCACACACTGCGAGCGAGGTCAATTGTGAGTTCATATTTTCCCGTGAAAGGAGTGAAATGATGTAATGTATATGAAATGATTCATATATGAACTGCGGATATATATGAAGGTGATATGTGATCTCGCATTTAGCCTTCCGCAATCGCTCGTACCGACACTCTCGGCCCAGGCTGCCATTCTTTTTCGAAGTAAGATATGAAAACAGAATGACTCTCGGCTCTTGCTTTGCTGCAGGCATACATGGATATGTCCACTGACAGGGACTGGTTTTGCGCCACACAGCCAAGTGCTCGACTTCAGATTTGTACAGAACTTGTAACAGTTTGAATCGCATTTAGTTGCAGAGAAATTCAAGACGTGAGGATACTTCATCAAATGTAAAGTGCCTTATCTTATATGTAAGCCATCGGAGTTGCAATAAGCATTAAAAAAAGGTCTCCATTAATTCATTTGTGTGTTCTTGACCCTCCTTTATTCCCCGCTGCTTCGCGAAGTTTGGAACACAGTTAGAAATCAAAAATGGCTAGCGTCGACGGCCCTGGTCATAAAACACTTGAGTAGCAAACGGAGCGAGGAAGTGCTTTGAGGCGAAATAAATGTCTAACTATGTCATTAACCAGAAACAATCGAGTAGCAAATGGACCGTAGAAGTGCTATGACCAGAAACTCATGAGTTGCTGCTATGACACGGAACTGATATATGTTGACCAATAAACACTTGAGTAAGAGAGCATGGAAGTTCTCTGGACCTGAACGCGGAATCCGTCTGCACGAGAAAAATCAATATTAGGATGGTTTTGCGGGAAACCCCGTCTATAATTATCTCCGATTCCAATTGGTTCTGTTTGTCTTATATATGTATATCTTGCTCCCTGTGTGCTATCGCAGACAGTCGTTGAAGGTACGCAGTATACGTTCAGAACAGATAATCATCGTACCCTTGCTGAATCTATTCAACCAGGAGTATGCATTCTAAAACGGTGCCCTCCATTCAAGATTTATCGTGTGTTATGTTTCTGTTTGTGATCATGTGTTACGTGATCAAGATGTACAGAGCTCTAATTTATTTTGAACTGAGGGTGGATCATCAACAAAATGAAGTCAGGAGGCGGAACGACCAGATGAGAATAAATTTGAGAAACCCGCACAATCACAATCGCTATCCAACGGAAAACGACGAACGGCGAGGCTGAACAAGTGGGTATGACTTTTTTCTTGGCTAGTTTTCTTGTTTTAGTTATTTTATCAAACTTCGCTTTTTTTATTTGACCTGTTGTCCTGTGAGGCAGGCCTCCAGAATCTCACTGAGTCTTATAAGACTGACAAAGTCGAAATATTTTCCATTATGTTTGTCCAGAAAGATTCTAAGACTTTTCCTATTATATTTTCCAGGACGAAGAAACGAGTGCTCACTGGATACACAAATCAAAGCGTAGTTTATTAGCTTTGAGAGGAGAGAAGATAACTTTTTTTCTGGCGGATTCACTGGATTTTGCGAGAATTAAGCACCGATCCAACAGCAGATAGATATATGTGTAAACTAAATGTTGATAGATGCTAAAAACAAAAAACTCTATACGGACCCCAACTGTGTCCCCTTATGATAAAACGAAGCAACGGGTCTGTTTCACGAACAGCGGTATTTCATAATTTTACTTTATAGTAAAATAAAGCATATATCACAGGATTCGTGTCATTTGCCTAATAAAAATACCAAATGACCGATATTAAAATTAAACACAATTTTTGCGTAAGTTGTTTAAAAATACACAAATATTATTACCGGTAATAATTACCGGTAGATGTGAACCGTTGCATAACTAATTGTCGATCTACCGTGTCGTGGTCTGCTATCATGACTACTTTAATATTCTCCTTTGTGGCCGTTTTGGAATGGTTTCTTTAGAGACAGAGTTTCGTGTCTTTCGTGACAACCCATAAAACGGCTGAGAAAAAGACTACCTTTGACTGAATCTCATTTCTTCAGTGCGACACACGAAGGCTATTAAATAACTCAAGAAAGTCTTAAAATGGATGTCAAATTAAATGCAACATATTCAGATCTCGACTTCCGCCATGCTATATTCAAGGTGCTTTCGGAGTATTTCTCTGTCCACACAAATGACAAAAAGGGGTTTTATTTGAAATCCTGATATCCATATATCTGCCTCTGCGTTGGTTGCTTAGGAGATTTTTTTTCACTGGAAACTTGTCTTAATGTACCAGTGAATCTCGAGTTTCTCGGCCGGGGCGTAGGGGCATTAGGCTTTGTGTGGTTAAGTAAACAGCGCAATTTGCCAAGCTTCGTGATTCTTTTGTTTTACCCGTTTACCCAGTTATGGGGGGGGGGGGGGGGGGGGGAACTCTGTAAATATTTGGGTTGGGGTGTGCCACCCTTACCCTATTCCAGACCAAGTTCAGCTGTATTTGTAACCCTACTCTAGAATATAGACGCCAAAAAAATCCCTACCCTATCACAGACTAACTGTTTTCTAGAAACGTATTGTTTGCAATTATGGTAAACAATCTGTCACCAAATTTATCGTTACGGTAAGGGATTAAGTAGTCCCGTTTATACATGTGAAGTCCTGGGTGTGAAGGTCTTGTTTTCGAGTTTCAATTCCTATTTTAGACGAAATTTTTCAGAAACTGGTCAGTTTCGGGGTAAAGTATACTCTCTTCTAGACCAAAACTCTCCGATTTCAGTATCCTATCCCAGACTAATAAAAACATATTATCCGAAGATAGGAAAAATTAGAACAACTCAAGGCTAAACCATTACGCATGTTTGTCGTGATCTTGCTTCTCGTGCAACATATAACTTGTCTGAAAAAAAAATGAAAACCGAAAGCTGGGCTTTTGTTATTCAGTAGAAAAAACTTTGATAACACCGTTTAACAAACATACCTTCGTTGGGTGTGAACAGGAGGGATTCCTCTTGGGCATGAAATTTAAATAATTTCTGAATTATTAATAGTGGTGTTGCTTGTAACATTTTAAAAACTCGTGCTTCTTTGCATCCTGACGGTTACCAAACACGAGAAAAGTGAGGAATGCACGAGCCTTGGCGTTTTTCAGTTCGGAAAAACCCTGATGATGAATATGACGAAGCACGAGTTTTTAAAACTGTTATTGAATATGACTATCTTTAAAATAGGGAATGGGGAATCCGGGAGTGGGGAATGGGGAATGGGCTGGGGAATCTTTAAAACGGGGAATCCTTAAAAGCGCGAATCTTTAAAATGAGGAATCTTTAAAACGGGGAATCTTTAAAATGGGGAATCTTTAAAAGCGGGAATCTTTAAAATGAGGAATCTTTAAAAGCGGGAATCTCTAAAACGGGGAATCTTTAAAAGAGGGAACCTTTAAAACGGGGAATCTTTAAAAACGGGAATCTTTAAAATGGAACGAAACGAAATTGAAATGCTCTGCTCGGCTTTGCTTCGCTCGCCGAATATTTCTTTCGGCCCTTTCCACACGCTCTCGCTACAAGGCCTGTTCGCAGGATAAAATACCTTTTAATAAATGTTTTTTTAAAAAAAACAAGTAAATTATTATTAGTAGCTACTGGAAATGTCATAAGAACGCACAAAGGTCAGGTTTAAACTAATATATCTCAGGTTATATACCCCCGGGGGGGGGGGGGTGGGGTACTCCCCTAAATTTCGGATAGGGGTGTGCCGCGAACGTTCTCAAACCCTGACCCTATCTAAGGATAAAGAAAACGAAAATTGATACCCTTGCTAAGGCCCAAACCCGAAAATTGACACCCTATTCAAGTGGTACTATGATCAAATTTTCACCCCTTGCAATTTTAGGTGTTTCAAAGAGTATTAAATGAAAGACTAAAAATGCCGTTTACCGTTTTCAAATATCTATTTTAGTTCCAGAGATATTTAAGCTTAAAAAAATCATAAAATATGCAAATTAGGGAACTGATGACGTCATCTACTCAACCCAATTTTTTGTCAAGTACAAAAATTAAGTTATCTCGGTCATTTTTCTGCAGATACCAATGAAACTTGGCAGACTAATAGTTCCTCAGGTGACACACCTACAGCTGTAATAAAATTATGTTACCATGGCAACTCACTCTTTTCCAGTCCCCATCAATTTTATTTTAATATTTCAGAATTTTTCACTTCGGAAAAAATTAAACCCAGGCAAGAGGTCTGCCAAATCCATTGATATGCTTGCTAGATCTCGCATGTAAAGCATTATTTACAAAAATTAACGGAGAATGCCAGAATTGGCCAGAAAGGCCTTAAGCATTTGGGGGATCTGGAACCTAGTATGTTTCCATGGTAACCAAGTTGTCAAGTTCATATTGTGAAACACGACTAGCAGAGTGTTACTGCAAAGAATCAGAGACTTTCAATACAAATTTGCTGAGATATCACTTTCTTAGTATTTAATCAGAATTTGGTTGAGTATATGACGTCACTACTTTGCTAATTTGCATATTTTAAAAACTTGAATATCTCTGGAACGAAAAGAGGTATTGAAAAACAGTAAACGGCATTTTGCTTCTCATGTAGAGTACTTGTTAATATTTTAAAACGGCTGCGAAAGAAAACATGCGAATTTCATCATAGTAGCACTTTCAAGGGGAGGAGAAACATTGCGTGAGGATTCAAATAATGGCTAACCCGGCAAAGCTCAAATCTTTCAAAATCGCTTTGTTAATACTTAATGACGGATAGTTCAGTTTTAAGAGACAATTTTTTTTCATTTAGCTGGGCGTTTATTTGAGCTACCCTATCTAAGGATCACACCGGAAATACAATGCCAAAAGGAACAAAAGTGATACCCTATTTAAGGACCGAGAACCTCAAAAAACATACCCTATCCCGAGGCACATACCTATATAGTCCATATATTGGAGTACCCCCACCCCCGGGGGTTATATATCTGTCACTTTGTTCTACACGTTGGTGAGTTTCCATGATTAGAAAATCCCTCGACGATGCTTGAAGATGAAAGAAAAACGACAATACGGGACTGTTATTCGCTCACGAACAAATTTTAGCCTACATTTTATCCGGACTTGTTTAATGTGACCACTTTGGCCAAGATGTCGCGACAGGATCGGTTGTCATCGGTCATGCACTGCATGCCTGGTGAGGCGCTCAATTTCAATTGAATGGGACAAAGAGTGTCACCCACAGACTGATGATTCAGGGAAAACCTTTATCATGACCCAACTCCCGCAATTTTTATTGGTTATTGTTGTGATAATTCTTTGCACTAAATACACTGTACACCGCAAACGGCCACTGTCAGTTGAAGGTCGAGTGATTTGGACAGTGCGGCTAGGCAGATCATCATATTCTTATTGAATCTATTCTGCTGGGAATATGCATTCCATAACGGTGCCTTCCATTCAAGATTTGGTGTGTGTTATGTTACTCTTTGTGATCCTGTGTTACGTGATCAGAATGCACAGAGCTCTTATGAATTGGGAACCGAGAGTGGATCATCAACAACCTGTAAGAGCCAGGAGACGAAACTACCGGAGGGGACTAAACGCAGAGAGAAACCATTACAATCATCGTGACAATCGCTATCCAACAGAACACGACGAACGGTATGGTTGAACAAGTGGGTATGAAGTTTTATTTTTCTAATTGAATGGCGCACATTTATTAAGCCTTTCATTTTTTTTTGTTTTACCTGTTTTCTTGTGGAGCGGGGCCGCCGGGATGCCACAGTGCCAACTTGACGTTAAATACGTCAAAATATATTTTATATTTCTGTCCTTCTTTTAATACCAGCCAGATTCTGAGACTTTTTCTACTATTTTTCTCTTGCAGGACGAAGAAAAGGATGTTCTGAGAGTAGAGTAGAGAACACTGGATTTTGCGGGAATTTAGCATCGCAGACTCACCGATCCAACAGATGACAGCAGCGAGAGCCGATAGTTGTTGGACTGGCGATAGATGATCACTAAACATAGAATGCTGTACAAATTTTGCTACTTTACTGAATTGATGTTGACTACCCCGAATGCCGATTTATTATTAAGCTAATATTGACATTTCCGCAGATTACCACTTCCTGTGAGCTGCTTGCCACTGACTACACGTTAGAATAAGGCCTTCTCTTGATGTACCACTTTATTTTGCTTTCACCAGTTTTTATAATTGACAATTTCCATAAATAACACAGCTAATTAAACTGGTATTGATTAAAATTAAAAATTTCCGCATTTTGAAACCTTGTGAGTTGTTGATTTGTTGAAAACTGAAATGCTCTGATGGTATAAATTACACGTGAAGGGTTGCATAAACAATTAGGGTCATAGTCGTTAAACATTGTTTGACATCAGGCTTTCTAATAACGTTTAAAACTTAAGAAAGTTTGAAAATGGATGCCACATGCGACTTATTCAGATCTCGGCTTTCGCCATGCACTTACAGAAGAAATATTTTTGTTCAGTTAAGGCCAAACAAATAGGTTTCTCCACGGACACGTTATCGAAGGCGCTTTCAGAGTATTTCTCTGTCCACATATACACAGAAAGATTTTAGTGATCATTTAATGTTAGTGTAAATCGTTTCTTGACTAGGAATACTCAAAAGCTTGATTTCTCAGAGCTCTTTTGAATGCTGTAACGGTTGGATACACTGGAAAATTTGAACCATTTACAGACTTCATATAATGTCTGTAAATCCATAATTTATAGACTTCGTTTTTTCCCTTTAAAAACAAAATGTTAGTAAATTTATTTTACAGACATTTTATACAATTTTCCGATCTTATGTTTTTTAGAATGTCAATAAAATGTTTGTAAATTCAAGCAGCCATGTTAAGAGGTAAAGACTTAAAATTTACAGACTTCACAAAATCTCACAAGAATGTTTGTTATCTTCCGACCATTTACATAGCCAGCGTAGCGTAGGAGAGAAAGAACGCGTTCTTTCTCTGCTTCTGCTCCCCGCCGTCGCTTTGCTCGCGCGCTTGTTTTCTCGCTCTCCCTGACTGACTAGAACGCCAAGCTACGCTCAGTGTACGCTGGCTACCATGCATTTACAAAGATTTTATGACTAAGGATAGGTAACAAAATCTTTGTAAATTTACCAAAGCGGAACATTATAAAATCTCCATAGCAAGACATCCCAAATCTCAATTCAATTCAGTAAGACATTTTAAAGTCCCTGATAATTGAGTGAAGCAGAGCAATGACAGAATGGTAAAGTAACCTGAATACCCAAATTCCTCCGCCGTCGAGCATATAAATGAATGTTGAAGGTCTGCCTGGCCGGCTTGATGCATTGTGCTATATTTCTTTTTTTCGAGAACTGGATGGGATGTATGTTTCTGTTAAGGTAAAATTAAATAGCTCCTTTCATCATTGGCAAAGCGCACCAGAAGTTATATTGAGCGTCATCAGACGTGGTTACAAAATCCCGTTTATTTTTACGCCGCCATCTCAGCATTACTCGAACAATGCGTCAGCTATTAATGAAGCAGAATTTGTTGGCGAGGCTATCCTGGAACTTTTGCTCGCCAATCGTGTCGAAGAATTATTTTCTCCACCTGATATCGTCGATCCGTTGAGTGTTTCAGTTCAAAGTAGTGGCAAGAAGAGGCTTATTTTGGATTCAAGGCACAGCAATTTGCATGTCTACAAACAGAAATTTAAGCGTGAAGGTTTGCATACCATTAAGAGCGCCTTTGCGAAAGACTATTTTGTTTTTTCCTTTGATTTACAATTAAAGTCAGGATACCATCATGTGGACATATTACCTGATCACCGGAAATATTTAGCGTTCTGGTGGGATTTTGCTTGTAGCCATACAAGGTATTTCCAGTTTATTGTTTTGCCTTTTGGCCTTTCTAGCGCGTCTTATATTTTCACTAAGTTGTTAAAGCCTTTGGAAACGTATTGGAGAGCGCAAGTCATTCCAATCGCCATTTTCTTTGATGATGGTGGTTGACGCGCACACGCTTTCGCGCGACCAGAATTCGCAGGCTGACTTCCTCAGCAGGATTGTTGATTTCGAAGATTATTCGCTACATGATGAAGACGTGTTTATAGTTTTTGAATTAATCGAGTGTATCAAGTAATCGGTCATTATGGAACCAATAAATGTTTCTTGTGAACACTATGGGACGACTGAATAACACATCAATGTTGTCGCACACTAGTCTGCTTGTAGAAAAAAAACCTAATCTTGCGTAATAAATGTATCTTTTTGAACAAGCGGTATTTTCATAGCTTTTATGAAGTATAATTGCTTTACTCAGTTTTTAGAATCGACTATGTTTCTGTAAATTACAACTAATAAAACTACATGGCATTGATTAAAATTAAACATTTCTGCATTTTCAGTTTCAGCCTTTGTGAATTGTTGAAAAATATTTTGATCGCTATTGAAGCGGTGCCGTGTTGTACCTAGTAATGTGTATTCCAAAACGATGAAGCCCATTCAAGATTTAGCGTGTGTGATTTTGCTGTTTGTGGTCCTCTATTACATGATGAAAATATACAAAAGCTACTATTGTGTTCGTGGTCTGTCGCCTTAGTATTGTACTTATTCAATTGAACGTTTTTTGTCTCGCTTACATGCGTTTGAAAAAAAAAACACACACACACACGCACAACACAATACAAGGCTCTAAGAACTGTAACTTGCTCGCCAGGTACGGCCCAGTTGATTCAGTTGCCGCGAAACTTCAATTTGGCGCACTATTATAAGAAAATTGCTAAATAACTTAAAGCTCAAAACAAGTTCAGAACTAATTTAAGAACTTTGTTTTTTTTACATGCATAAATTTTCATTCCAGAGACGGTTTTTGAGACCCAAGCGATGGAAATGTTTCGCTTAAAGTCAGGTTTTTATTTACTTACTACTGTTAATTAGTTAAAACAACTCAGTCAAGTGCCTGCGGGCTATAAATCCTAAATTGAATGGGACAAAGAGTGTCACCCACAGACTGATGATTCAGGGAAAACCTTTATCATGACCCAACTCCCGCAATTTTTATTGGTTATTGTTGTGATAATTCTTTGCACTAAATACACTGTACACCGCAAACGGCCACTGTCAGTTGAAGGTCGAGTGATTTGGACAGTGCGGCTAGGCAGATCATCATATTCTTATTGAATCTATTCTGCTGGGAATATGCATTCCATAACGGTGCCTTCCATTCAAGATTTGGTGTGTGTTATGTTACTCTTTGTGATCCTGTGTTACGTGATCAGAATGCACAGAGCTCTTATGAATTGGGAACCGAGAGTGGATCATCAACAACCTGTAAGAGCCAGGAGACGAAACTACCGGAGGGGACTAAACGCAGAGAGAAACCATTACAATCATCGTGACAATCGCTATCCAACAGAACACGACGAACGGTATGGTTGAACAAGTGGGTATGAAGTTTTATTTTTCTAATTGAATGGCGCACATTTATTAAGCCTTTCATTTTTTTTTGTTTTACCTGTTTTCTTGTGGAGCGGGGCCGCCGGGATGCCACAGTGCCAACTTGACGTTAAATACGTCAAAATATATTTTATATTTCTGTCCTTCTTTTAATACCAGCCAGATTCTGAGACTTTTTCTACTATTTTTCTCTTGCAGGACGAAGAAAAGGATGTTCTGAGAGTAGAGTAGAGAACACTGGATTTTGCGGGAATTTAGCATCGCAGACTCACCGATCCAACAGATGACAGCAGCGAGAGCCGATAGTTGTTGGACTGGCGATAGATGATCACTAAACATAGAATGCTGTACAAATTTTGCTACTTTACTGAATTGATGTTGACTACCCCGAATGCCGATTTATTATTAAGCTAATATTGACATTTCCGCAGATTACCACTTCCTGTGAGCTGCTTGCCACTGACTACACGTTAGAATAAGGCCTTCTCTTGATGTACCACTTTATTTTGCTTTCACCAGTTTTTATAATTGACAATTTCCATAAATAACACAGCTAATTAAACTGGTATTGATTAAAATTAAAAATTTCCGCATTTTGAAACCTTGTGAGTTGTTGATTTGTTGAAAACTGAAATGCTCTGATGGTATAAATTACACGTGAAGGGTTGCATAAACAATTAGGGTCATAGTCGTTAAACATTGTTTGACATCAGGCTTTCTAATAACGTTTAAAACTTAAGAAAGTTTGAAAATGGATGCCACATGCGACTTATTCAGATCTCGGCTTTCGCCATGCACTTACAGAAGAAATATTTTTGTTCAGTTAAGGCCAAACAAATAGGTTTCTCCACGGACACGTTATCGAAGGCGCTTTCAGAGTATTTCTCTGTCCACATATACACAGAAAGATTTTAGTGATCATTTAATGTTAGTGTAAATCGTTTCTTGACTAGGAATACTCAAAAGCTTGATTTCTCAGAGCTCTTTTGAATGCTGTAACGGTTGGATACACTGGAAAATTTGAACCATTTACAGACTTCATATAATGTCTGTAAATCCATAATTTATAGACTTCGTTTTTTCCCTTTAAAAACAAAATGTTAGTAAATTTATTTTACAGACATTTTATACAATTTTCCGATCTTATGTTTTTTAGAATGTCAATAAAATGTTTGTAAATTCAAGCAGCCATGTTAAGAGGTAAAGACTTAAAATTTACAGACTTCACAAAATCTCACAAGAATGTTTGTTATCTTCCGACCATTTACATAGCCAGCGTAGCGTAGGAGAGAAAGAACGCGTTCTTTCTCTGCTTCTGCTCCCCGCCGTCGCTTTGCTCGCGCGCTTGTTTTCTCGCTCTCCCTGACTGACTAGAACGCCAAGCTACGCTCAGTGTACGCTGGCTACCATGCATTTACAAAGATTTTATGACTAAGGATAGGTAACAAAATCTTTGTAAATTTACCAAAGCGGAACATTATAAAATCTCCATAGCAAGACATCCCAAATCTCAATTCAATTCAGTAAGACATTTTAAAGTCCCTGATAATTGAGTGAAGCAGAGCAATGACAGAATGGTAAAGTAACCTGAATACCCAAATTCCTCCGCCGTCGAGCATATAAATGAATGTTGAAGGTCTACCTGGCCGGCTTGATGCATTGTGCTATATTTCTTTTTTTCGAGAACTGGATGGGATGTATGTTTCTGTTAAGGTAAAATTAAATAGCTCCTTTCATCATTGGCAAAGCGCACCAGAAGTTATATTGAGCGTCATCAGACGTGGTTACAAAATCCCGTTTATTTTTACGCCGCCATCTCAGCATTACTCGAACAATGCGTCAGCTATTAATGAAGCAGAATTTGTTGGCGAGGCTATCCTGGAACTTTTGCTCGCCAATCGTGTCGAAGAATTATTTTCTCCACCTGATATCGTCGATCCGTTGAGTGTTTCAGTTCAAAGTAGTGGCAAGAAGAGGCTTATTTTGGATTCAAGGCACAGCAATTTGCATGTCTACAAACAGAAATTTAAGCGTGAAGGTTTGCATACCATTAAGAGCGCCTTTGCGAAAGACTATTTTGTTTTTTCCTTTGATTTACAATTAAAGTCAGGATACCATCATGTGGACATATAACCTGATCACCGGAAATATTTAGCGTTCTGGTGGGATTTTGCTTGTAGCCATACAAGGTATTTCCAGTTTATTGTTTTGCCTTTTGGCCTTTCTAGCGCGTCTTATATTTTCACTAAGTTGTTAAAGCCTTTGGAAACGTATTGGAGAGCGCAAGTCATTCCAATCGCCATTTTCTTTGATGATGGTGGTTGACGCGCACACGCTTTCGCGCGACCAGAATTCGCAGGCTGACTTCCTCAGCAGGATTGTTGATTTCGAAGATTATTCGCTACATGATGAAGACGTGTTTATAGTTTTTGAATTAATCGAGTGTATCAAGTAATCGGTCATTATGGAACCAATAAATGTTTCTTGTGAACACTATGGGACGACTGAATAACACATCAATGTTGTCGCACACTAGTCTGCTTGTAGAAAAAAAACCTAATCTTGCGTAATAAATGTATCTTTTTGAACAAGCGGTATTTTCATAGCTTTTATGAAGTATAATTGCTTTACTCAGTTTTTAGAATCGACTATGTTTCTGTAAATTACAACTAATAAAACTACATGGCATTGATTAAAATTAAACATTTCTGCATTTTCAGTTTCAGCCTTTGTGAATTGTTGAAAAATATTTTGATCGCTATTGAAGCGGTGCCGTGTTGTACCTAGTAATGTGTATTCCAAAACGATGAAGCCCGTTCAAGATTTAGCGTGTGTGATTTTGCTGTTTGTGGTCCTCTATTACATGATGAAAATATACAAAAGCTACTATTGTGTTCGTGGTCTGTCGCCTTAGTATTGTACTTATTCAATTGAACGTTTTTTGTCTCGCTTACATGCGTTTGAAAAAAAAAACACACACACACACGCACAACACAATACAAGGCTCTAAGAACTGTAACTTGCTCGCCAGGTACGGCCCAGTTGATTCAGTTGCCGCGAAACTTCAATTTGGCGCACTATTATAAGAAAATTGCTAAATAACTTAAAGCTCAAAACAAGTTCAGAACTAATTTAAGAACTTTGTTTTTTTTACATGCATAAATTTTCATTCCAGAGACGGTTTTTGAGACCCAAGCGATGGAAATGTTTCGCTTAAAGTCAGGTTTTTATTTACTTACTACTGTTAATTAGTTAAAACAACTCAGTCAAGTGCCTGCGGGCTATAAATCCTAAATTGAATGGGACAAAGAGTGTCACCCACAGACTGATGATTCAGGGAAAACCTTTATCATGACCCAACTCCCGCAATTTTTATTGGTTATTGTTGTGATAATTCTTTGCACTAAATACACTGTACACCGCAAACGGCCACTGTCAGTTGAAGGTCGAGTGATTTGGACAGTGCGGCTAGGCAGATCATCATATTCTTATTGAATCTATTCTGCTGGGAATATGCATTCCATAACGGTGCCTTCCATTCAAGATTTGGTGTGTGTTATGTTACTCTTTGTGATCCTGTGTTACGTGATCAGAATGCACAGAGCTCTTATGAATTGGGAACCGAGAGTGGATCATCAACAACCTGTAAGAGCCAGGAGACGAAACTACCGGAGGGGACTAAACGCAGAGAGAAACCATTACAATCATCGTGACAATCGCTATCCAACAGAACACGACGAACGGTATGGTTGAACAAGTGGGTATGAAGTTTTATTTTTCTAATTGAATGGCGCACATTTATTAAGCCTTTCATTTTTTTTTGTTTTACCTGTTTTCTTGTGGAGCGGGGCCGCCGGGATGCCACAGTGCCAACTTGACGTTAAATACGTCAAAATATATTTTATATTTCTGTCCTTCTTTTAATACCAGCCAGATTCTGAGACTTTTTCTACTATTTTTCTCTTGCAGGACGAAGAAAAGGATGTTCTGAGAGTAGAGTAGAGAACACTGGATTTTGCGGGAATTTAGCATCGCAGACTCACCGATCCAACAGATGACAGCAGCGAGAGCCGATAGTTGTTGGACTGGCGATAGATGATCACTAAACATAGAATGCTGTACAAATTTTGCTACTTTACTGAATTGATGTTGACTACCCCGAATGCCGATTTATTATTAAGCTAATATTGACATTTCCGCAGATTACCACTTCCTGTGAGCTGCTTGCCACTGACTACACGTTAGAATAAGGCCTTCTCTTGATGTACCACTTTATTTTGCTTTCACCAGTTTTTATAATTGACAATTTCCATAAATAACACAGCTAATTAAACTGGTATTGATTAAAATTAAAAATTTCCGCATTTTGAAACCTTGTGAGTTGTTGATTTGTTGAAAACTGAAATGCTCTGATGGTATAAATTACACGTGAAGGGTTGCATAAACAATTAGGGTCATAGTCGTTAAACATTGTTTGACATCAGGCTTTCTAATAACGTTTAAAACTTAAGAAAGTTTGAAAATGGATGCCACATGCGACTTATTCAGATCTCGGCTTTCGCCATGCACTTACAGAAGAAATATTTTTGTTCAGTTAAGGCCAAACAAATAGGTTTCTCCACGGACACGTTATCGAAGGCGCTTTCAGAGTATTTCTCTGTCCACATATACACAGAAAGATTTTAGTGATCATTTAATGTTAGTGTAAATCGTTTCTTGACTAGGAATACTCAAAAGCTTGATTTCTCAGAGCTCTTTTGAATGCTGTAACGGTTGGATACACTGGAAAATTTGAACCATTTACAGACTTCATATAATGTCTGTAAATCCATAATTTATAGACTTCGTTTTTTCCCTTTAAAAACAAAATGTTAGTAAATTTATTTTACAGACATTTTATACAATTTTCCGATCTTATGTTTTTTAGAATGTCAATAAAATGTTTGTAAATTCAAGCAGCCATGTTAAGAGGTAAAGACTTAAAATTTACAGACTTCACAAAATCTCACAAGAATGTTTGTTATCTTCCGACCATTTACATAGCCAGCGTAGCGTAGGAGAGAAAGAACGCGTTCTTTCTCTGCTTCTGCTCCCCGCCGTCGCTTTGCTCGCGCGCTTGTTTTCTCGCTCTCCCTGACTGACTAGAACGCCAAGCTACGCTCAGTGTACGCTGGCTACCATGCATTTACAAAGATTTTATGACTAAGGATAGGTAACAAAATCTTTGTAAATTTACCAAAGCGGAACATTATAAAATCTCCATAGCAAGACATCCCAAATCTCAATTCAATTCAGTAAGACATTTTAAAGTCCCTGATAATTGAGTGAAGCAGAGCAATGACAGAATGGTAAAGTAACCTGAATACCCAAATTCCTCCGCCGTCGAGCATATAAATGAATGTTGAAGGTCTGCCTGGCCGGCTTGATGCATTGTGCTATATTTCTTTTTTTCGAGAACTGGATGGGATGTATGTTTCTGTTAAGGTAAAATTAAATAGCTCCTTTCATCATTGGCAAAGCACACCAGAAGTTATATTGAGCGTCATCAGACGTGGTTACAAAATCCCGTTTATTTTTACGCCGCCATCTCAGCATTACTCGAACAATGCGTCAGCTATTAATGAAGCAGAATTTGTTGGCGAGGCTATCCTGGAACTTTTGCTCGCCAATCGTGTCGAAGAATTATTTTCTCCACCTGATATCGTCGATCCGTTGAGTGTTTCAGTTCAAAGTAGTGGCAAGAAGAGGCTTATTTTGGATTCAAGGCACAGCAATTTGCATGTCTACAAACAGAAATTTAAGCGTGAAGGTTTGCATACCATTAAGAGCGCCTTTGCGAAAGACTATTTTGTTTTTTCCTTTGATTTACAATTAAAGTCAGGATACCATCATGTGGACATATTACCTGATCACCGGAAATATTTAGCGTTCTCGTGGGATTTTGCTTGTAGCCATACAAGGTATTTCCAGTTTATTGTTTTGCCTTTTGGCCTTTCTAGCGCGTCTTATATTTTCACTAAGTTGTTAAAGCCTTTGGAAACGTATTGGAGAGCGCAAGTCATTCCAATCGCCATTTTCTTTGATGATGGTGGTTGACGCGCACACGCTTTCGCGCGACCAGAATTCGCAGGCTGACTTCCTCAGCAGGATTGTTGATTTCGAAGATTATTCGCTACATGATGAAGACGTGTTTATAGTTTTTGAATTAATCGAGTGTATCAAGTAATCGGTCATTATGGAACCAATAAATGTTTCTTGTGAACACTATGGGACGACTGAATAACACATCAATGTTGTCGCACACTAGTCTGCTTGTAGAAAAAAAACCTAATCTTGCGTAATAAATGTATCTTTTTGAACAAGCGGTATTTTCACAGCTTTTATGAAGTATAATTGCTTTACTCAGTTTTTAGAATCGACTATGTTTCTGTAAATTACAACTAATAAAACTACATGGCATTGATTAAAATTAAACATTTCTGCATTTTCAGTTTCAGCCTTTGTGAATTGTTGAAAAATATTTTGATCGCTATTGAAGCGGTGCCGTGTTGTACCTAGTAATGTGTATTCCAAAACGATGAAGCCCATTCAAGATTTAGCGTGTGTGATTTTGCTGTTTGTGGTCCTCTATTACATGATGAAAATATACAAAGCTGTTTAGAACTTGACATGCCCTCAGGCGTACTTGGCTAGCTTAGTTCCACAACAAAGATGCTTTCAAATGTTCTTCAAAGTTTGACAATTATGCAAATTAACGTAGACATGTTTGTAGTTATTGGGTGTCTTTCGATGTGTCTTTTGATGATATTGTACTTATTCAATTGAATGTTTTTCGTCTCGCGTACACGTTTGAAAAAAAACACAAACACACAACACAAGGCTCTTATTTCTGCGGTGGTCTTAATTACTTATAATAACTGTTTAACTTGCTCGCCAGGTACAGCCCAGTTGATTCAGTTGCCGCGAAGCTTCAATTTGGCGCACTATTATAAGAAAATTCCTAATAATTTTAAGCTCCAAACAAGTTCAGAACTAATTTAAGAACTTTGTTTTTTTAACTTACATTACTTACATTAATTTTTCATTCCAGACAGCAGGTATGGCACGGTTTTTGGGAACCACGCAATGGAAATGTTAAACTTTAATTAAATTACTGAGACATGTTTAAATAATTCATAAAGTTAAAATAGGATTTAATGTAGAAATGCACACATTTTAGGTATCCTACTGATGAACGGTTACAACAATTAGATATTTACAGAAGCTACTATTGTGTTCGTGGTCTGTCGCCTTAGTATTGTACTTATTCAATTGAACGTTTTTTGTCTCGCTTACATGCGTTTGAAAAAAAAAACACACACACACACGCACAACACAATACAAGGCTCTAAGAACTGTAACTTGCTCGCCAGGTACGGCCCAGTTGATTCAGTTGCCGCGAAACTTCAATTTGGCGCACTATTATAAGAAAATTGCTAAATAACTTAAAGCTCAAAACAAGTTCAGAACTAATTTAAGAACTTTGTTTTTTTTACATGCATAAATTTTCATTCCAGAGACGGTGTTTGAGACCCAAGCGATGGAAATGTTTCGCTTAAAGTCAGGTTTTTATTTACTTACTACTGTTAATTAGTTAAAACAACTCAGTCAAGTGCCTGCGGGCTATAAATCCTAAATTGAATGGGACAAAGAGCGTCACCCACAGACTGATGATTCAGGGAAAACCTTTATCATGACCCAACTCCCGCAATTTTTATTGGTTATTGTTGTGATAATTCTTTGCACTAAATACACTGTACACCGCAAACGGCCACTGTCAGTTGAAGGTCGAGTGATTTGGACAGTGCGGCTAGGCAGATCATCATATTCTTATTGAATCTATTCTGCTGGGAATATGCATTCCATAACGGTGCCTTCCATTCAAGATTTGGTGTGTGTTATGTTACTCTTTGTGATCCTGTGTTACGTGATCAGAATGCACAGAGCTCTTATGAATTGGGAACCGAGAGTGGATCATCAACAACCTGTAAGAGCCAGGAGACGAAACTACCGGAGGGGACTAAACGCAGAGAGAAACCATTACAATCATCGTGACAATCGCTATCCAACAGAACACGACGAACGGTATGGTTGAACAAGTGGGTATGAAGTTTTATTTTTCTAATTGAATGGCGCACATTTATTAAGCCTTTCATTTTTTTTTGTTTTACCTGTTTTCTTGTGGAGCGGGGCCGCCGGGATGCCACAGTGCCAACTTGACGTTAAATACGTCAAAATATATTTTATATTTCTGTCCTTCTTTTAATACCAGCCAGATTCTGAGACTTTTTCTACTATTTTTCTCCTGTAGGACAAAGAAAAGGATGTTCTGAGAGTAGAGTAGAGAACACTGGATTTTGCGGGAATTTAGCATCGCAGACTCACCGATCCAACAGATGACAGCAGCGAGAGCCGATAGTTGTTGGACTGGCGATAGATGATCACTAAACATAGAATGCTGTACAAATTTTGCTACTTTACTGAATTGATGTTGACTACCCCGAATGCCGATTTATTATTAAGCTAATATTGACATTTCCGCAGATTACCACTTCCTGTGAGCTGCTTGCCACTGACTACACGTTAGAATAAGGCCTTCTCTTGATGTACCACTTTATTTTGCTTTCACCAGTTTTTATAATTGACCATTTCCATAAATAACACAGCTAATTAAACTGGTATTGATTAAAATTAAAAATTTCCGCATTTTGAAACCTTGTCAGTTGTTGAAAAATACTCTGATGGTAATTATGCAGCGCCACCCTGCATAATCTCTTGAGCTCTTATGAATTGGGAACCGAGAGTGGATCATCAACAACCTGTAAGAGCCAGGAGACGAAACTACCGGAGGGGACTAAACGCAGAGAGAAACCATTACAATCATCGTGACAATCGCTATCCAACAGAACACGACGAACGGTATGGTTGAACAAGTGGGTATGAAGTTTTATTTTTCTAATTGAATGGCGCACATTTATTAAGCCTTTCATTTTTTTTTGTTTTACCTGTTTTCTTGTGGAGCGGGGCCGCCGGGATGCCACAGTGCCAACTTGACGTTAAATACGTCAAAATATATTTTATATTTCTGTCCTTCTTTTAATACCAGCCAGATTCTGAGACTTTTTCTACTATTTTTCTCTTGCAGGACGAAGAAAAGGATGTTCTGAGAGTAGAGTAGAGAACACTGGATTTTGCGGGAATTTAGCATCGCAGACTCACCGATCCAACAGATGACAGCAGCGAGAGCCAATAGTTGTTGGACTGGCGATAGATGATCACTAAACATAGAATGCTGTACAAATTTTGCTACTTTACTGAATTGATGTTGACTACCCCGAATGCCGATTTATTATTAAGCTAATATTGACATTTCCGCAGATTACCACTTCCTGTGAGCTGCTTGCCACTGACTACACGTTAGAATAAGGCCTTCTCTTGATGTACCACTTTATTTTGCTTTCACCAGTTTTTATAATTGACCATTTCCATAAATAACACAGCTAATTAAACTGGTATTGATTAAAATTAAAAATTTCCGCATTTTGAAACCTTGTCAGTTGTTGAAAAATACTCTGATGGTAATTATGCAGCGCCACCCTGCATAATCTCTTGAGCTCTTATGAATTGGGAACCGAGAGTGGATCATCAACAACCTGTAAGAGCCAGGAGACGAAACTACCGGAGGGGACTAAACGCAGAGAGAAACCATTACAATCATCGTGACAATCGCTATCCAACAGAACACGACGAACGGTATGGTTGAACAAGTGGGTATGAAGTTTTATTTTTCTAATTGAATGGCGCACATTTATTAAGCCTTTCATTTTTTTTTGTTTTACCTGTTTTCTTGTGGAGCGGGGCCGCCGGGATGCCACAGTGCCAACTTGACGTTAAATACGTCAAAATATATTTTATATTTCTGTCCTTCTTTTAATACCAGCCAGATTCTGAGACTTTTTCTACTATTTTTCTCCTGCAGGACAAAGAAAAGGATGTTCTGAGAGTAGAGTAGAGAACACTGGATTTTGCGGGAATTTAGCATCGCAGACTCACCGATCCAACAGATGACAGCAGCGAGAGCCGATAGTTGTTGGACTGGCGATAGATGATCACTAAACATAGAATGCTGTACAAATTTTGCTACTTTACTGAATTGATGTTGACTACCCCGAATGCCGATTTATTATTAAGCTAATATTGACATTTCCGCAGATTACCACTTCCTGTGAGCTGCTTACCACTGACTACACGTTAGAATAAGGCCTTCTCTTGATGTACCACTTTATTTTGCTTTCACCAGTTTTTATAATTGACCATTTCCATAAATAACACAGCTAATTAAACTGGTATTGATTAAAATTAAAAATTTCCGCATTTTGAAACCTTGTCAGTTGTTGAAAAATACTCTGATGGTCATTATATATGCATCGCGCGTTGCATAAACAATTTCAATGTCTGCCTTGAGGGTCATAGTTTAAAAACAGGCTTCAAAGTGATTTCTAGCGAGACACGAACGCTGAAAACTCAGGAAAGTTTGAAATTGGATGTCACATGCGACTTATTCAGATCTCGGCTTCCGCCATACACTTATTAGAAAAATGTTTTGTTTAGTTTTTTTTTTAAGGCCAAACAAGGAGGTTTCTCCACGAACACGTCATTGAAGGCGCTTTTGGAGTATTACTCTGTCCACACAAATGACACAGAAAGATTTTAGTGATCATTTAATTTTAGTGTAAATCGTTTCCTTCAACAGTTTGATTTCTTAGAGCTCTTTTGAATGCTGTAACGGTTGGTTACATACCGATGCACATCTGCCTTCGCATTCGCGCTGGTTACTTAGGAGATTTTACGCCTCGCCGAGGAAATCAAACTGGTCGACAACAAGTCCAGTGTGCTTTCTCGAGGGATGTTTACATGTCATGGGCCAGCGAGGTAATTATTCCGGAATATTCGGGCACGGCCGGCTCATTTGTGCTGCCCGGTTTGGAGTTTTTTAAACGAGTTTTAAAGACCTTTTTACGTTTGTTTTCTCTGCATTACATCGATGATTTTAGCTGCTTCTACATTGATGTTTTGGTACATGGCTGGGGAGGGAGAACAATAGGATTTTAGGAAGGTCAGTAATTGTAATCAGATTTTTCTAGCAATAAGACTTAACTGAAAAATTAACAAAGTAGCGTTTTTTCTTTATTTATTTGGATTTTGAGTCAACACCTTCATTTGAAGAAAAGAGTAGAACAGAATAAGCTGCGAAAGCAGTGGAGCGTGCAAGCAAATACAAAAAATAGCTGTTGAAAACACTTGACGTGTGGACTTCTTTGTTTTAGAAATCACTTTCAATTTGCATGACTCCCGGAATGTATTTTTACTTTCCTTTGTTTAATTACGGCACCGTTCGTTGAATTAAAGTAGCCTGCAGAACAGGCTGTCTAGCGGCGCAGGGCAAAGAACAAAAACACCAGCGGGAAGCTTGAGACGAAAAATGAAACGTTATTACTTTTTATTCGTAGTGCATCCCATTCCGCTCTCTGTTCTGCGGGTTAAATGATGAACTATACAGCTGAGAAAATAAAACAGAATTTGGGACTCTAACATCGACTTTTCGTTCTCCGCCTGAGGATGGAAGAATAGGCGGTTTCTTATGAGTCTCTCTGTAGCTCAGCGGATCGGGCGCCCGCCAGATGGATGGGAGGTCATTGTTTCGATTCCCGTTGGGGTCTTCGATTTTTTCTTTCCCCAACGCTTGTCACAAAATGAACATGAAATCTTTCTCTAGATGATTATAGACTGATGAACTCAGAAAGCAGTCGCTTTACTATTTCAGGTCAGATGCTGTGTCGCCAAACAGTGTTCGAGAGTCGCGAAAGCAGTAGCAGTTTGATATAAGCGATTTTGTGGTGATGTTTACTATCTTAGAGGCCGAGAAGTGCTTTATATGAGTTATGCGATTTGCTGAAACATCAAGCGTTATCCTACTGCCTCTAGACTCTCCTGCCCCAGATGACGACTTGACCATCATGTAACGAGAATGTTTATTGTAAAAGGCCTGCAAGAACGCATCAGCTTTGATTAGTTTTTTTAGTCCCTTGCGCGCATGGTTATCAAGCTGACTCTGTTACATCCAACAAATGAAAGTTTGGAAATTCAAACCGAAGATCCAGTTTGTCGAGGTTCCCGCCAAAAAACTTACTTCCGGGTTAGCTTCCGGGTTCCGGGTACTTCCGTCATTTTCAATCACGACACCTCGGCAGACCCTGGGAACAAATTTGACAAACAAAATGCAAAATGGCGGATTGATCACCAAGGCTTTACATTTATTTGCTGATATTTTAACGACCCAAGCGAGGTATGAAGAGTTTGTGTGCGTACGATAGCAGTTCATCTTCTGACGACGAGTCAGAGTCACCGAAAAACAAGAAACGAAAGGCAACAGAAACTGATCGGACAAACAGTGTTCGAGAAGCAAGAAACATCGGACTTCAGCCAGAGGATACAATGGTTAAACGTCATGCCGAACCTTCAAATGCTAGTGGATTACTTGAAAGAAAAGCCTCTGAATCAAAACAAAATACAACTTGCAGTCCTTTGAATCTCTCGGATCGCTTACAGTCGCGAGTTGTTAACCAGACTAACCAGCCGACTAACCACAACAAAAATACTCCAGCTTTCACCGGATCAGTGGCACGAAGAACGCAGTCAAATTCGAGTTTTCCAGGGTCGAGTGTTAAACCTTACGTGTCAAAGAGAGAAAGAGAGAGATTGACTCAAACAATTGCAGCAACCTCGGAATCAACTCTTACAACAAATTATCAGTTAGAAAAGATTCACTCTGATGGCTCATTGAAAGAGGTTAAACATAACTCTGAACAAACAACTGAAATTTCAACCAGAAAGACTGCAGATCTTGTGTGCAAACCACCTAAACAACTGCAGCTAAATCTTGAAGGACATTCACAGGGAGTCAACTGCGTCAGATGGAATCCAGCAGAGAGCAGTTTGCTGTTGTCTGCATCAATGGATCACGTGGTCAGTGTTTGGGACACACACAAAGGTGGGGCTTGTACTCAAAGATTAACATGTCATACTGAAGCTGTTAAAGATGCTAAGTGGAGTCTATGTGGATCACAAGTGTTGAGTTGTGGCTATGACAAAACTGCGAGACTTTTTAGTTTGGAAACGGGTAATAACATATTACAGCAGGGTAACAAGGGTGGGTGAGGGGTACATGTTGGTAAATAGAAACAACAAGACAGACAGAGAGACAGACGTACACTTTAATTTAATTATGTGGCTCAGAGAAAACCTTTTAGAGGCTTAAAAGCAACCTACTATCAACAGGAGCGCTGAGCAGTAAAACACTTCCTAAAAACTCTAAAATAGTCTGTATTTTTTCACAAGATACTAATACATGGAAAAACAGTAGGTGTGATGCTAGCTGTCAGCCTTTAGGGCAAAGGGCTAGAGCTACATACATTTTGGGACAATGCTCTTTACTCACCAAACCTACACTAATATATCAACTATTTTCAGTCTAGGGAGGTGCAAATGCAAGGGAAGATCTAGAGGGAGGGTGCAGGGAGTGTGCATCCCCCCCCCCCCCACCCTGAGATAACCTACAGCTTTCTAATACAACTGGTATTCTGCAAAAAAAACCCTATGTGCAACCCCTCCTAAGAAAAATTCTGGATCTGCCCCTGAAACACAGCATTGATTTAACCCTCCTTAATTTACTCATCTGATAAAACATATCACATATCAAAGTTTAACAAAAACAAAACAATCATGTCTAATGTTTAATGTAATGAAACATAATAACTCTCTTTCCTTAGAGCACTTAACTCACCCAAAGGAATATCCTCATTGCAAGATTTTTTGGTCCACCAACACACCAACATTGCAAATTTCATGTAAATTACTCCTCTCCTTCACAAGTGAGGAGAACGTACTGCTTTTGTGACAAAATCTGCAAATGGTTAAACATTCTAGTCTTCTTGGATAAGGACAATAAACTGTTGGCCACATCTCCTGCATCTTCAGTGTTGTACATGGTCAGCTGGGGATGTTAAAGAACCCACACACTTACTGCAAAGAGTAGGGCACGAAGTTCCTGGTGTTGTGGTCTGGCCTTGTTTCATAGGTTGGTGCTTCCTGACCTCACTGTGCCTTCCCCCTTGGACAGAATTGTCCAAGAAAAATTGCTATGATTAATGACTATTGTAGTTCAATTTTATACTTAAGTCCAAAGAGGTTGAATTCTAAAAGGATTTTTTCAGGTCACACAGCTGAGTAACAATGTCCCCTCAATTCATCAATTAGATGAACTATCGAACTTGGTGATCAGAAGTTTTAACATGGAGGTTGAAGATATTATTCTCCTGTGATATTTTTAATTTTTCTATTTAAGGTGTAAGGTGAAGACCATTTTAAATGGCAATTCAAGTAGAGTTTAAAAACTCAACTCGACCTTGATTTTTATGAGACATATTGCCAATAAAAATCACTAGCTTGCTTTTTGTTTTTGTTTTACAACAGGTCAGGAAATCAGAGTGTTTCCGCACAAAAACTATGTGACCTGTGTTCAGTTTCATCCCACAGAGCCTGCTCTGTTTTTAGCTGGGACGTTTAAATCTGCCATCCTATGCTGGGACACAAGAACTGGAAACGTTAGTATGACAACAGGTGCACTGTAATGGCTTTCAAGCCATTTGTGACAAAAAGCTCAAAAAAGATATTTTCTCAAAATTTGGTTTGTTTCTTTGTGGCTCACAAGTATTAGGCTTACTTTGTGTTTTTTGTCTGTTATTTAGTGCTGTGCAGGATTTTTGTTTTTGCAAAACAAGCAAACTGGATCAAAACCCACCAATTCAATGTGGAGGGGGACAGGGAGGTCTGAACCTCCCACCTCCCGTACCTTTTACTCCTGCCTCCCACCCCTTTCTGTAGCCGTAACAAAAAATCTCTCCTGTTTGTCTTCCGAAATATATTGAAATGTTGTGCAACTTTACTCGTTTTCTCCCAGTTCCCGCCACCTTAAGAATCCCACTTCCCGCCCTCTCTCCTCCTGCTTCCCGGCCCTTTTCTCCCGGGCTCCCACCCCCCTGTCCCCCTCCACACCAATCACAACCCAGAGAAATGACCTTTTGAACCCACTAAACTTCTAACTTAACTTCTTTATTTTATGAGACATCCGTTAACATGATTGATGGCAGCAGAAGCAAAATAAGTTAGTTCAGATCTGTTAGCCACAGACAGCTTGTCATTTCACCGCTCACTGATCAGTGTCTTTTTAATATCATTTCAATAGAACAGTTAAACTAGATGTACTAGTGAACTTTAAATTACCATTTTAAGAGAAATGTTCTTTCTTTTTTTGGCAACTGTGGTTTTCGTTAACAGGTTGCATCAACTTACTCATCATTTTTTGGCCAAGTTCAGGACATAGCTTTTCTTCCTGGGGGAGAGGAATTTATTTCTGCTGCTGAGGTAGTGAGACGGAATTCTACAGACAAAGGGATCATGGTCTGGGATTTTAGATCCACGGCAATATTATCAAATCAAATTTACCAGGTAAGATGGTGTTAAGATTGCAGGCTGTTATAAAGAGGATGTGGGAAAAGTTAGGTTAAAATTTATTGTGTAAACAGAGAGATTTTGTAATAATAATGACTGTATTTCTCTTAGTAGACAAGTAATATGCCCAGATAACATAGTCTTTTATTTTACCTTTTCTTGAAATGAAATGGCAGATTATCTTGGGGTGTATAGGAGGGTGGGGGTGGAGAGAAACCAGGGAGGAATCTGAATTTCCCACTTTACATACTCATTACTCCCAGTTCCTGCTACTTCTTAAGTTAGTGCTTGCTGCCTATTGGTGCTTTTCCCTCACAATATTGCAACAGTTTACACTATCTCTCCTGTGCTCCACCCACCTTGGAAATCCCAGTTGCAGCCCTGGACCCTAGGGGGGGGGGGGGGGTACTTGGGATTTCAAGTGACGGAAATGATTTAAGGATTTTTTTTGGGGGGGGGGGGGGTTTGAAATTTTCAATTTCAGTGATTTTTTTGGTGGCTTAATTTAAGAAGGGATTTTTTGGGTATTATTCCCCCCTGTCTAGAAATTAAAGGATCAGAAATTCAGCATGGGATTTTTGGGGGGTTGATTTTTGGTCCAGCAATTTTTTGGGGGTGTTGTTGGAAGCCCTTGGGATTTTTGGGTGTTTATCCCCCCCCCCCCCCCCCCCCATTTGATCATCTTGTCTCTTGAAATCCCGAGTACCTAGTCTTTATTTATATGTTAATTTATTCTACCTTTACTTTTTAGTATAATCTATATTTTTCCTGTTACCATTTTTTCTTGATAATGGTGCCATTATGACACCAAGAGGATGTTCCATCTTTTTGCATATTTTTATAGGATTGTTATGTAGTTATGTTATTTTTTTTCTCTTTTCCAGGAAGCCTTTACCTGTACTTGTTTGAAGGTTCACCCAAGTGAATCACATTTTATTGCACAGTCAAATGGAGACTACATTGCTTTGTTCTCGACAAGAAAACCTTACAAGCTGAACAAGTTCAAGAGATATGAGGGTCACAAGGTAATGACGCCAATAATTTCAGGTTTTAATGTTACAGTTTTATAGCAAGGAAGTCACGTGTGAACACTTTTGATTAAATTATTCACATTCCTTGTGCAGTCCAAGGCTGTGCTAGAAGAAACATTACAAGGAGCTCAAAGGTTCCGAAACTATCAGATCCAGGGTGCCCAGCATAAAGCTTAACAAAAAACAAATAAGATTATCTGGTCACTCAAAAGCAAAAGTTAGTCGCCTGAGGCACCCGGGCACCCTTAGAGCACAGCCCTGCAGTCATTATCCAAGCAGAAGGACCAAAAGCCTGTGGAGAGCTTGCAGTTGACTTCTAATTGGATTAAATCTGCACATGAAAAATTATATCTTTTGGGAGTCAAAAAACTGTTGAACCATGCCAAAGTTGGTCTTCTTTAGGGGTTTACATCATATTTTCCGACGCTGCGAGTATTACTGTCCCTTTTTATATCCCCCCCCCCCTCCCCAACCAGATGAAAACTCACTTAGACTCATGAAAATTTGAACTGGTTTAAAATTCAATGAGACCTATACAGTGCAATAATTGAGAGTTGGTGGTTTAGCTATAGTGAAAGTTTTAATAGTAACGCAACAAAAATGTGAGTCAATCAATTGTCACTTTGGTGCATCTTGAAAAATGACTGGACAACTGTAAAAATGCAACTAGACTTTAATAACAAATTAAATCATAATTTCACAATCGAAGACATTCAACATTGTTATCAAGAAAGTTCAGAAACAGGTTTAACATTTAATCAAACAAATCCTGACAGCTACCAGCTGTTCTTATTATTTCGTCTCTTTTTCTTCTTTGGCTTTGGTCGCCATATTGCTTTCTTTGGAGTAGGGGGTGCATTGGCAGCGGCCTTTCTCTCTTTCCAAGTTTGCCTGCAAGATAAAAACAAGCAAGTTAGTACTGAGACAAAAAAAATTGAAAACATCTCTAGATAAAATTTTTGAATTATATAGTCTGGGCACTTGCATTTTGATCAATTAAAAAACATCCAGCATTTTCCCCCCTCCCCGCCCCCTTTGGGTAGGAGACCAATCTAGGCATGGCTCCACCTTTTTGACCTCTTACGGGATGGATCGTTATTATTATTATTATTTTTTTTTTTTTGGGGGGGGGGGGGGTGGGGTGGGAGGGGGGAAATGAAAAGTCCTTTTTTTTTTTGCAAAAGTAAAAAAAAAGCCTAACTAAATTGTTTGCAGACATGATACAGGAAGATGCTACTTGTTTGCACAGTTGGCAAAAAAAAAATACTGGTCCGCCCCTGAAGATCCCATTCAAAAACAGTCACAAGAAAATAAGAGCTGTAGTGACTTAAAGAACGACAAAGACATTGAGTTGTTGAATGTTTTAATCTATGAAGAAATTTTAACGGATTTCATATGAGATCAATCTAAACCATCAACACAATCTGACTAGGTTTTTAAAAGGAACTTAAATGAGTAAAAACATTGACGGTCTGCCTCGAACACCCTCAGTGAGACCAAAACCTGCATTTAATACCTCTGAACGAGACCCACCCTTTTTACATGAGTACCCCTGGAGGCTGGGGAATGAGAGACTCTTGCGTTCTGACGACATGCTTTAGACGACCAGAGTAGAATCTAGGAAGGATAAGTGATAAGTGACTGCAGCTGCTTTTAAAAGACAGGAATTTAGTTTACCCAACTTACTTACCATCTTTGTAAAATGAAGCTCGCGGTGCATTTAACCAACACGTAGACGGTGAAGAGAGCAAAATTCACAACAGCAACAGTGAACACGGTGAAGGAGACATCTTGCCAGGTCAAAACAGCAATTTGAGCTTCAATAACTCTCACATGACCTGTCAGAAAATGAGAAAAGATTGTTAAAACAGAGAAACTAAACAACAAGTGACGCGTTTGGAAACTTAAATTATAATGATTGGAATAGGATTATTAGTGCTTTTCAATTCCTCTAGGAAACGCCATTTCAATTCAGTTGTAGGTTACACCTGTATTATATTAGCAGACCTTCTTAAGTATTGACCCTACAAGGAAATCGCGAAAAACGAACTGAAAACGCTAAAATTTATTGTTGCAAATTGTTGCCGCGAAAGTTAAGGTACTAAAGTTTGTTGAGGAAATGTTGGGTGTCTTGGCACTATTTAATGTAAAGTATTAAATTTCATATCACAGTGCCAATCAAGGTTACAAATTTTCTCTCCACTTACTTTCGAGATATTCAGCATAAAATTCAGCAACAACTTCAGTGGCGTAATTCAACGCATTGATAAACGGCCTTCCAGTCCATGTGGCTCCATACCAGATCCACTCGGCCATCCATACAACTCCTTCCCAAGTCCACTCGGCCAACCGTTTGGCTCCGTCCCAGGTCCACTCCGTCATTCGTTCAACTTCGCCCCAAATCCTCTCGGCCATCCATAGACCGCCATTCCAAACCCACTCAGTCAGCCATGTAACTCCGTTCCTTGTTTTGTTAACCATTGTCACGGTGAGATCATAACATTTGTTCCAAACCCGTTTCGTCATTGTCACTGAAAAGTCCCATGCCCGTGTTGTGAAGCCAGGGAGCCTGGGCTCGGATGTTTCGTAGGCGGGACATGTTGCATCATGGGGAAACTGAACCTGGCAAATAATGAGTCACTTGTTAGCTGTTTTCTGGCAAAAAGCTACAAACCAACTTGTAACTGACCATGACAAAATTACAACAAGTTGCCTAACCTTGCGAGAAATTAAAAGAAACATGAGTTTTTGATATTAAATACCTCTTCGTGTTTGGGTGTCCTGTTACGTCTGGGTATGCTGTGGACATGTGCCGAGTCTTTGTTCTCAGTGGGTTCGATAACCAGTTTAATGTCCAGCTTGATGGAGTTAAATCGCATCTTAACTATATAATCCTGTAACAAGAAGTAATTACATTTAGAAAGTTGACTCTTGGGTTCTTTTTCTTTTCTTCTTCGCGCTAGTGGTCTTACTGCTTTAGAAGTTCTACCAGAAATATACAATTTGAGATATTTGTAAAAATGAAAGAAGAGCAGTTTCTTCTTTCACGAGAAGTGGGCTATCGGCTATCAGCGATTAGTGGAATTCTCCTAGTACACTAATGCAAATGCTGCAATGTGATTGGCTGAGCTATTGAACACTATCAGCCATTAGTGTGCAGTTGCCGAAGGTCGTCCACAAAATGCGACGTTTTTATCGTTTTTCCGAAGTTTTGGAAGGAAGTTTTGATGTAAATGGATAAAAAAATTCCCGAGAAGACTAAAAGAAGGACATTAGCGGTTTCTTGACTTTAAAAGCTTGAAATTATTGAAAATTTACCAAGGACAATTCAATGCGTGCGATTTTGTTAAAGCGTTTAATAGTTCGATAATGCGTAGAAAAATAATTAGAAACCATTATTTGCGTTTATTTCAGTCAGAATTCTACTAACACAATTAGATTATTCGCTCTCAATTTCTATGAGGTGATAGTTGATTCGGCCTGTGACCTCATCAACTATCACCTCGTAAAAATCTCGAGCTCATTATCTAAATGTTAAATAGTTAGCCACACCAGAACAATCAGATTAGTGACAAGACGCGATGATTGGTGACTTAGTAAAATGGTTATCATTAATTTAAAGTGGTACTATGATCAAATTTTCACCCCTTGCAATTTTAGGCGTTTCAAAGAGTATTTACTAAAAGATTTAAAACGCCGTTTACCGTTTTCAAATATCTATTTTAGTTCCAGAGATATTTAAGCTTAAAAAAATCGTAAAATATGCAAATTAGGGAACTGATGACGTCATCTACTCAACCCAATTTTTTGTCAAGTACAAAAATTAAGTTATCTCGGCCATTTTTCTGCAGAGACCAATGAAACTTGGCAGAATAATAGTTCCTCAGGTGACACACCTACAGCTGTAATAAAATTATGTTACCATGGCAACTCACTCTTTTCCAGTCCCCATTAATTTGTTTTTGATATTTCAGAATTTTTCAGTTCGGAAAAATTAAACCCAGGCAAGACGTCTGCCAAATCCATTGACATGCTTGCTAGATCTCGCATGTAAAGCATTATTTACAAATATTTACGGAGAATGCCAGAATTGGCCAGAAAGGCCTTAAGCATTGCGGGGATCTGGAACCTAGTATGTTGCCATGGTAACCAAGTTGCCAAGTTCATATTATGAAACACAACTAGCAGAGTGTTACTGCAAAGAATCAGAGACTTTCAATACAAGTTGGCTGAGATATCACTTTCTTAGTATTTAATCAGAATTTGGTTGAGTGTATGATGTCACTACTTTGCTAATTTGCATATTTTAAAAACTTGAATATCTCTGGAAAGAAAAGAGGTATTGGAAAACAGTAAACGGCATTTTTCTTCTCATATAGAGTACTTGTTAATATTTTAAAACGGTTGAGAAAGAAAACATGCGAATTTCATCATAGTAGCACTTTAACTATCGACCTTGATCAAGATCTGATTTCTCTTAACAACGTCCACGCGATATCCTGAAGTGAGGTGAGGAAAATAAAGATTATGATCAACAGGGATACTGATGTGTCGCCGAATTCTAAAATCTAACAGTAAAAGATATGTAAGGAGAATTAATTGTTTTGAACATTATAATTGGAGATTTAAAAGCCTCTCCTCCACCGAGACAAAAGGAACTAAATTACATGATATTTAATCAGCGAAAACAGAAGTCCATAATAGATTTTTGTTAAAAATTATTTGAGCCGCCACCAACCTTGTTAATCCAGTATCCGGTAATGGTTGTGTCATGAACCAAATCTTTCAAGAAGAAATCCTGCTCCTCAACATCTTGAAGAGCTTCTGTAAAAATGATTTCATTACTGTCACGGTATGCATTTTATTGAACTTTCTCGCTTATAGACCTTGACGTGTAGCAGTTCAGAAGGCCAAACCTTGAGCACAATGTAATGTCGTCTGTATTTCTTTTTTATTTTAAAAGCAACAAGTTAGATGAGCTAGTTTTCAATGGTTTCAATGCGTTATGTCGAGTGAACTTAAAAGTAACCGTTAAAGCACGCGCTTGAAAAGAATGGAAAACAACGCACGCGCGTAACATCCTCAAATACTACCGTGGCAACCAGAGTTGTTTGGTTTTCTGAAAAATGAAGAAAATTTTTCAAACTTGCTATCGGAAAAGAAATGCTTTTTCTTAGAAGCTAGCGCCTTTTTCGATCTTCCTATTAGCGAACAAAACCTACATGACTTGTTCTGAAAAAAAAAAATAAAAAGGGGAAAAAAAAAAGTTTCGTTACGAGAAGAACGCAATTGTTAAGTTCCCGGGTTTAAAAGTTTACAGTGCGAGGAAAAAGAAAAACTAGTTTTAAAACGCGAGCAAATCTTACCTTCTCGTTTAGCAGGATATGTAAGGTGTGATAACAACAAGAAAACTGTCAGCGCCGTAGGCGGAAATACCAACTTCATGCTTACAACAGAACTTTTTTCTTCTCGCAAAAAACGCACAACTTGTTCATTCCGCGAAAAAGAGCAAAGCGAGAGTGTGACGTCATAATCAGCGTTTATGACGCAGCGCGCACGAGATGAAATAAGACTCGTTCCCAGGCCAGCTGTCCTTTTCCCAACCGAGTTTGTTTGAGTGTTGTTGTCTTCATGAAACATTTTGAATTATGCAGAACATAAGAAAGAACAACTTTAGCAATAATAATCTCTTGGTATGGCATGTGTTGTGGAAAAAAAGGCGTTTTAGAATGATGTCTTACTGAACTCAAACGTCAAAAGTTGCAAAAACTAAACAAACTAACAAGAAAAAAAAACGTAATTTCGTTTAGTTTGCGCGCCTCGTCGTTTGTACCTATTTTAAAAGCGCTTTAAGGCCCGGTTATACGGCCAACATTTTTGTTCAACTTGTCTCACAGCATTGTTGCATTGCAAGCTAAACGAGTTGTTTCCCGTATTACTAGCTTGCGCTCAACTTGTCTTGCAACAAATTTCCGTGTTGCAAGTTGCAGCAACGTGTTGCACAAAGTAGAACCGAGTTCTACTTTTTGCAACAAATTTTTTCAACTTGAAACAATGTTGGCCTTTAAGCAGATGCGTATAATTTTGTTTCAAACCGGAATTTTTTTATGTTTTTGCAGGATTTGTTTATGCAACTAGAATGTCTTTCAAAGATTAAATCTTACAAATCTTCGAATTTTGTAATGCTTGACTGGTAATCCTTTGTTTTCAGGTGAGTGGTTATCACATTGGATGCGATTTCAGCCCTGATGGTAGAATTGTTTTCTCCGGTTCAGCGGATGGCAAAATCTTTTTCTACGATCAGTTCACATCTCGTGTAATCAGGACACTAGAAGCACACTCTGTCCCATGTATGGATGTCACATATCACCCCACCCTACCCAGCTGTGTAGCCAGCTGTGGGTGGGATGGACAGGTTAAAGTCTGGACATAACGTAGATGCACCACAACCTAGTAAACAACAGATTGAATAAAAAGATGTCTTTCCGTGTAAGTAAGTTCTGTGTGATCCCAAATGCGTTCTCCGTGTGTTCTTAGTGAATCGCTGGTGCGTTCTCCAAGGTGTTCCTGTGCGTTATCTGCGGTTTCCCCCATGCGTTACTTAGTACTTTACTACGTGCGTTCTTAGCCCTCCTGAAGTTGTCACTTCTTGTTTCCCTGAGCATTTACTAGGTCGTTTCCATTGAATTTGTTGCGCCTTGATTTACTTTGCGTTCCCCATGCGCTCTAGATGCGGTCCCGCACGTTATCTGTTGTTTTTTGGACAACCATTTCCTGTGCTTGCGCTTTATGTCCAGTGAATTCTCGCATCTTGTGTTCTCTTGTGTGTTTCCTAGTGAGTTCCCCTATTCGTTCCCAGTGAATTTAGCTCCGTTGTCGTTTTTTTTTCTCCAGCGTTACCCGATGCGTTATCTTTGGCTTTCAAATTCGTTTTTAGCGCGTTATTACAGTTTCCCTTCCCTGTGCCTTTCCACATGCCTTTCCTTCCTCCATACGTTCGCGGTGCATATTTTTTTGCACTCCCCGAATGTTCCCTGTGGGCTTTCCTATTGTTTTTCTCCGTACGTCACATCGTGTGTTCCCTCGTACGTTTGTCATTAGATGTTGTGACAGACAGAACCTTGTAAACGGTGGAACCTCGATTTAAAGAAGTGTCAAGGGACTGGGGAAATTTGTTCGTTAAATCGAGGGTTCGTCATATCGAAGAAAATCGTTCGTTATATCGAGGACTTCGTTATATAGAGGTTCGTTAAATCGAGGTTTCACTGGAGCTCACTGTTGATGGCCTGTGCCGAGAGTATCCTCGCGGGAATTTATGGGATTATTTGGGGAAAAGCAAATACTCGTGGGATGGGAACTTAGAGAAAAACGCTGAATGCGATTATTTTAGGATTAATATATTAAGTCTAGAAAAGACAACGAACGAAGAGAACTGTCGACAAATTGATAAATAAATAACTGCAAGCGAGCGGTTTTGATTTGAATTATCTTTTCCGGGTCTGCCATCTTTACACGAGCAGCTCCGAGACTGCTATCTCTCTAAATGATTTTTGAAAACGTCGTTATGCATGAATACTTATTCAATTGCCACAGTTACTTTAAAATATATACTTCCGCTGCTTTGCGAAGTTTGGAACACAGTTAGAAATCAAAAATGGCTAGCGTCGACGGCCCTGGTCATAAAACACTTGAGTGGCAAATGGAGCGAGGAAGCGCTTTGAGGCGAAATAATTGTCTACCCCATTAACCAGAAACAGTCGAGTAGTAAATGGAGCGTAGAAGTGCTATGACCAGAAACTCATGAGTTGCTGCTATGACACGGAACTGATATATGTTGACCAATAAACACTTGAGTAAGAGAGCATGGAAGTTCTTTGGACCTGAACGCGGAATCCGTCTGCACGAGAAAAATCAATATTAGGATGGTATGCGGGAAACCCCGTCTATAATTATCTCCGATTCCAATTGGTTCTGTTTGTCTTATATAGTCGTTGAAGGTGCGCAGTATACGTTCAGAACAGATAATCATCGTACCCTTGCTGAATCTATTCAACCAGGAGTATGCATTCTAAAACGGTGCCCTCCATTCAAGATTTATCGTGTGTTATGTCTCTGTTTGTGATCATGTGTTACGTGATCAAGATGTACAGAGCTCTAATTTATTTTGAGCTGAGGGTGGATCATCAACAAAATGAAGTCAGGAGGCGGAACGACCAGATGAGAATAAATTTGAGAAACCCGCGCAATCACAATCGCTATCCGACGGAAAACGACGAACGGCAAGGCTGAACAAGTGGGTATGACTTTTTTCTTGGCTAGTTTTCTTGTTTTAGTTATTTTATCAAACTTCGCGTTTTTTATTTGACCTGTTGTCCTGTGAGGCAGGCCTCCAGAATCTCACAGAGTCTTATAAGACTGACAAAGTCGAAATATTTTCCATTATGTTTGTCCAGAAAGATTCTAAGACTTTTCCTATTATATTTTCCAGGACAAAGAAACGAGTGCTCACTGGATACACAAATCAAAGCGTAGTTTATTAGCTTTGAGAGGAGAGAAGATAACTTTTTTTCTGGCGGATTCACTGGATTTTGCGAGAATTAAGCACCGATCCAACAGCAGATAGATATATGTGTAAACTAAATGTTGATAGATGCTAAAAACAAAAAACTCTACGGACCCCAACTGTGTCCCTTTATGATAAAACGAAGCAACGGGTCTGTTTCACGAACAGCGGTATTTCATAATTTTACTTTATAGTAAAATAAAGCATATATCACAGGATTCGTGTCATTTGCCTAATAAAAATACCAAATGACCGATATTAAAATTAAACACAATTTTTGCGTAAGTTGTTTAAAAATACACAAATATCATTACCGGTAATAATTACCGGTAGATGTGAACCGTTGCATAACTAATTGTCGATCTACCGTGTCGTGGTCTGCTATCATGACTACTTTAATATTCTCCTTTGTGGCCGTTTTGGAATGGTTTCTTTAGAGACAGAGTTTCGTGTCTTTCGTGACAACCCATAAAACGGCTGAGAAAAAGACTACCTTTGACTGAATCTCATTTCTTCAGTGCGACACACGAAGGCTAATAACTCAAGAAAGTCTTAAAATGGATGTCAAATGCAACATATTCAGATCTCGACTTCCGCCATGCACTCATTAAAATTACTTTTGTTACATTTAAGGTGCTTTCGGAGTATTTCTCTGTGCACACAAATGCCAAAAGGGGTTTTATTTGAAATCCTGATATCCATATATCTGCCTCTGCGTTGGTTGCTTAGGAGATTTTTCTTCACTGGAAACTTGTCTTAATGTACCAGTGAATCTCGAGTTTCTCGGCCGGGGCGTAGGGGCATTAGGCTTTGTGTGGTTAAGTAAACAGCGCAATTTGCCAAGCTTCGTGATTCTTTTGTTTTACCCGTTTACCCAGTTATGGGGGGGGGGGGGGAACTCTGTAAATATTTGGGTTGGGGTGTGCCACCCTTACCCTATTCCAGACCAAGTTCAGCTGTATTTGTAACCCTACTCTAGAATATAGACGCCAAAAAAACCCCTACCCTATCACAGACTAACTGTTTTCTAGAAACGTATTGTTTGCAATTATGGTAAACAATCTGTCACCAAATTTATCGTTACGGTAAGGGATTAAGTAGTCCCGTTTATACATGTGAAGTCTTGGGTGTGAAGGTCTTGTTTTCGAGTTTCAACTGATTCCTATGTTAGATGAAATTTTTCAGAAACTGGTCAGTTTCGCGGTAAAGTATACTATTTTCTAGACCAAAACTCTCCCATTTCAGTATCCTATCCCAGACTAATAAAAACATATTATTCGAAGATAGGCAAAAATTAGAACAACTCAAGGCTAAACCATTACGCATGTTTGTCGTGATCTTGCTTCTCGTGCAAAATATAACTTGTCTGAAAAAAAAAAAAATGAAAACCGAAAGCTCGGCTTTTGTTATTCAGTAGAAAAAACTTATGAACAGGAGGGATTCCTCTTGGGCATGAAATTTAAATAATTTCTGAATTATTGATAGTGGTGTTGCTTGTAACATTTTAAAAACTCGTGCTTCTTTGCATCCTGACGGTTACCAAACACGAGAAAAGTGAGGAATGCACGAGCCTTGGCGTTTTTCAGTGCGGAAAAACCCTGATGATGAATATGACGAAGCACGAGTTGTTAAAACTGTTATTGAATATGACTATCTTTAAAACAGGGAATGGGGAATGGGGAATGGGCTGGGGAATCTTTAAAACGGGGAATCTTTAAAAGCGGGAATCTTTAAAATGAGGAATCTTTAAAACGGGGAATCTTTAAAATGGGGAATCTTAAAAAGCGGGAATCTTTAAAATGAGGAATCTTTAAAACGGGAATCTTTAAAATGGGGAATCTTTAATAAAAGCGGGAATCTTTAAAATGGGGAATCTTTAAAAGCGGGAATCTTTAAAATGGGGAATCTTTAAAAGCGGGAATCTTTAAGAGGGGAATCTTTAAAAGCGGGAACCTTTAAAACGGGGAATCTTTAAAAGCGGGAATCTTTAAAATGAGGAATCTTTAAAACGGGGAATCTTTAAAAGCGGGAATCTTTAAAATGGAACGAAACGAAATTGAAATGCTCTGCTCGGCTTTGCTTCGCTCGCCGAATATTTCTTTCGGCCCTTTCCACACGCTCTCGCTACAAGGCCTGTTCGCAGGATAAAATGCCTTTTAATAAATGTTTTTTAAAAAAACCAAGTAAATTATTATTAGTAGCTATTACGGCCTCTAACATTGCGCATTCTCAGCCATTTTACAGGAAATGTCATAAGAACGCGCAAAGGTCAGGTTTAAACTTAATCTCATCAGGGAATATATCTGTCAGGTTATATCTGTCAGAATATATATCTCAGGTTATATACCCGGGGGGGGGGGGGGGGGTACTCCCCTAAATTTCGGATAGGGGTGTGCCGCGAACGTTCTCAAACCCTGACCCTATCTAAGGATAAAGAAAACGAAAATTGATAGCCTTTCTAAGGCCCAAACCCGAAAATTGACACCCTATTCAAGGGGAAGAGAAGCATTGCGTGAGGATTCAAATAACGGCTAACCCGGCAAAGCTCAAATCTTTCAAAATCGCTTTGTTAATACTTAATGACGGATAGTTCAGTTTTAACAGACAATTTTTTTTCATTTAGCTGGGCGTTTATTTGAGCTACCCTATCTAAGGATCACACCGGAAACACAATGCCAAAAGGAACAAAAGTGATACCCTATTTAAGGACCGAGAACCTCAAAAAACATACCCTATCCCGCGGCACATACCTATATAGCCCGGGGGTTATATATCTGTCACTTTGTTCTACGCGTTGGTGAGTTTCCATGATTAGAAAATCCCTCGACTATGCTTGAAGATGAAAGAAAAACGACAATACGGGACTGTTATTCGCTCACGAACAAATTTTAGCCTACATTTTATCCGGACTTGTTCTTTTGTGACCACTTTCGCCAAGATGTCGCGACAAGATCGGTTGTCATCGGTCATGCACTGCATGCCTGGTGAGGCGCTCAATTTCAATTGTTGACAACCCTAGGTTCAAACTCCATTCAAATAATTTTCGAGTTGCAAAAAAAAAAAAAAAAATTCCTGGACAAATTCCTTTTTCCTAGTTAAAGATGTTGGCGGGAATTTACTCGGTTCAGTTGTTCATGAGGGTGAACGGACCGCTTTTATCGCAGAAGTGAATTCCAGATGGTTTCATTGATTTCCGGCCGCCATGTTGATGCCCCTTTGCATGGGCTTCATACCGTGCTCTCCTGGGGTGCTCTCTACATTTGCGTGGAACAATTTGAAGGATTACTCAAGAACGGAATATCGTAAAAACCCGAGACTTGGACAAGCAGAATATCTTGTAATTTTCTACAGCCTGTAATATTCTTGATTTTTTTGGCTCAATTGTTTTGGATTTACTTTTTTGCGGCGTGGCAGTAGATACAATACAGTGGAACCAGCGATTGATCAGATAAGTACTGAAGGACAGTCTGAATAGAAAACTGTGAGAAAAAGCGAGGCTAAAGTATTCTACGCGATCTCAAATGCTACTATTCACAGAAATAAAAAATAACATAGCGAAATTATTTCCAATGAAAAGAAAAATCGCAGGCGGGAAAGCTATATTCTCCCAAAGCCGTTCCTAATGGCGGGAAAACAAGAGAGACATGCCAACGCGTCAGGCAAACTTTTGCCCTTTCTCAGTCTTGCTGATGTTCGGTCAGCACGACTGAATTTAAGTTTTCTTTGGCTTTTGTCAATAAGTGGAAAAAAATAGATAAGTTCGATAGCTTACCGCCGTTTAACTGGGAAGAAATAACGTGCCAAGATATGGTCGGGCAAGGGCCTAGGGACAGATGGAGCTGTTTTTGTGGTTTCCCATTTTAAAGATTCCCCGTTTTAAAGATTCCCCATTTTAAAGATTCCCCATTTTTCCCTGTTTTAAAGATTCCCGCTTTTTAAGATTCCCGCTTTTAAAGATTCCCCGTTTTAAAGATTCCCGCTTTTAAAGGTTCCCCGTTTTAAAGATTCCCTGTTTTAAAGATTCCTCATTTTGAAGATTCCCGCTTTTGTTTAAAGATTCTCCATTTTAAAGATTCCCACTTTAAAAGATTCTCCATTTTAAAGATTCCCGCTTTTTAAGATTCCCCATTTTAAAGACTCCCGCTTTTAAAGATTCACCTTTAATTTAGTAGTAAAACATTCCCTTTTAATTTTTTTGGCTTGTTAGCACTTTGTTTCTGAGAAAAATGAGGACAAATTATCGATTTTTCTCAGAAACAAAGTGCTAACCAGCCAAAAAAATTAAAAGGGACTGTTTTACTACTAAATTAAAAGGCACATGCAAAAATTCAAGCATTTTTGAAGGAAAAAAATTTTCACCCAAAAAAGTCACTTAGCATAGTCTTGCACAAAGCTATTCAATTGTTTTCGTCTGGAACCGCCCATGCAGAAAACCAGGAACTCAATAACTGCTAATTGAAATTCAAAAACTGCCAGATAATAGTATTATTTCTAGAATTTTGTCGGTCGGGTAGGTTTGAAAATGATGAATGGCACATGCTTTTGTCTCTTTACTTTATTCTGTTGTTTTGTTTACACCACATCGTTTACCTAGCAAATGAGCAAGGCAGAACTCACGACATTTCGCTGTGAAGCTAGCTCTGAGTGATGAAATGTCATGATTTTTCGATGCGCGTTTAACGTTTAAGCTTTCAAATATAGGATTGTTTCATAACTTCATTGTTTGTTTTCAGTAGCCAGGTGACTGTGCTGAGTTGCTGTAACAGGATTTTAAGCGAAATACATTTTGTTTTAGTTTTCAATGGGGCATCATACATTCATTTACATGTACTTTACATGAGATTACTATTCATCAAGAAATTTAGCCCTGAAACTATTTTTGGAGGCGCGGTTATGTCGATTTCTTTTGCTGTGCCGTCATTTTCCTAAACGCGTAGAAAATAATTGCTTGTAAACAAGGTATAATACTTTTGTTGCATACAACCGGCTGGTAGTTTAATTTGAAACAAGTGCTCAGCGCAGCAATCAAACTGCTTGCATAACTCCTTGTTACTTTTAGTTTGCCATCATGTAAATAAAGACATAAGTAATCAATAGAACACGTAATAGACACGTAATCAATAGAATCAATGGCCGTGTATCGGTCACGAAAAAGAAATCAGAGGAAAAGCGATACTTTGAGCTCTGTTATTTTAGGAAAACAAGAACGGACACATTTCCGTAGATGTTATTTCGGTGGGAATTTTTCACTGTGTTGGAATGCGGTGTTGCCTCGAGCAAGTAACATGCATGCACAGCACTACTCCCCTCGACTCATAAGAATATTTGAATCCCTCGTACTTAAAACAAAGATACTTGTAATATTCAAGTACAAGCAACCAGCATCCAAAAAATTGCCCATCTGTTGGATTCAAAACAAGAAAAAACCTTCAATTTTCACTGGCAGTTCCTTCATTACAAAACACATTCAATAAAGGTGTCATACAAACTGAATGTCAATTTTTAAGTATCAAAATAAAAACCCCATCAGCATAGTAGCTGAGGTATATCGGGAATCAGCTATTAATTTGCATTTCCATTAAGCGCATATTGGCAGGAGTCAATTACGAATAGCGGTTTAGTGATTACATGAGTACAAACATCTTTCTTTAAAGTGAAACACTTCCATTGCACAGGTCTTACGAACTAAGCCATACATACTGAAAAAAAAGACCTTAGTTTCGAGCTAAAAATAACAAGCAATTTTCATGAATGAGCCCACTAACTATAGTAGCATCTTCGCATAATCAATTGTATTATTTGCGGCAATTGTATCAAATGTGCCTGGAGCAAAAATTATTGGTCACGCTATTGCTTGAGCCTCATGTGTTTGTTTGTTTGATGTTTTTATTTTCAAACGTATAAACGAGACGAAAAACGTTCAATTGAATAAGTATAGCTTCATAAAAAAATACATCAGAAGCTGCATGAAATAGTATCAAAAGACACCATATAACTAAAAACATGTTTATGGCCAATGTTTCCAGAATCACTGGATGAAATCCCACACACAATGACATTCTTCATGCCTACTTTAGTAAGTGTGTAATGACGTTCCATTTTAGCCTTTCTTTGAAGTGATAAATTTTCATCTTATTCTTTCTTTGTTTTATTTCAATTATGTCGCGTCGCCTACTTAACAAGCTGTCTTGAAGAGCTTGTTCATTTCGCAGTGAAGCTCTGAGGGGCAGTAAGTACATTTTTGGATGCGCGTTTACCGTAAGTTTTTATTCAGGATTTGAACTCCATTTTTTTTCTTTTCAGTAGCCACTTGACTGTGTTGAGTTTCTGGAGCAGAATCTCAAGCGAATTACATTCAAACGTCGGTAAGTTGCAATTGTACAGTTAGTTAAGTTAGCGTATAACAATTTTGTCTCGAATTGAATTCTTTCACAGAAACTGCAAACGCAAATCTGTTTCTGAAGACTTAAGGCTTAGATAGATAAAAACATTATTTTGCCATCCGGCGTCAATGCCTTTTTATAGCGTCAAGAAGAAAAGGGCTGGGAAATCACGACGAAGTTTAGGATCAGTGCACTTCACACTTCGCGTGTGAAATCAATATTCATCAAAGCGACAAATATATGGTACAATTAAGTGCACTTCAGTTATTTTAGCTTACGTTCAAAACTCTCTGAACATTCTAAATTTTATGTGCCGTATGATATCTACACGAGAACTGAAGACCCAAATGGTCATAATTTGCATTTTGCAATTCGATCGGGAATTCGAGGGCCACAGGTTTGTCAGTCGCGAGACTGTTATGTGCTACCCTCGTTAAACATTGTTGTTGATTTGATTTTGTGGTTATGCTTCAGGCTTCTTTGAACTAAGAGGTCATGTTGCCCATCCACCATCAACGGCAAACACGAACTAAAATAAGCATTGATAATAATACCAGGGTAAGAAATTAAAAGAGGATATAAGTAAACTGAATACAAACATCTCACTTAAAGTGAAACACTTTCATCGCATAGGCCTCAAGATCTAAGCCAAACGCACTGGAATGAAAACAAGGGCGCGATATCTAAAAATTCCGGTTTCAGTGTGGGAGACGTAATTGTTTGTTTCTTGGACACGTTGAATGTTATTCTTTCGGCCATATTGAAAATTTCGTACGAAGTGAATCCTTCGAAATCGTTGTAATCCTCGGGATATTGAGTCTGAGACAGCTGTAATCTTAAGGAGTAGAGCATATCCAGAATAAATACAGTCCGGAAGGAAGTCTTGTACATGTGTGGAAAGGAACGGTATTTTCCACTGGACTGCACTGGTCACGTCAAAATGGCGGTTTTGCCATGCGACTTGTTTGTTACTCGAGTGCCATTTCAAGCAAACAGACAATTTCAATCCTACAGAACAACAACAAGATAATAATTATCTGTTAGTTGCTTCATGAGAAGAGGTAAATTTACCCGTCGTTACAGACTATTTTTAGCTCAACTGATTCGAGATATTTGCCTGTACAATACGTGAAGTTGCACCCGACAGGAACAATTAAGAGAAACTTTTCTTTCAAGAACTGTACGAAACATATCGTCCGCGGCGCTGACATTGAAATATGTCATGGAAAGTTCAAGAAATAATTCTCACGATCGATGTGTGAAGCGAGGAAACATGCGCTTCGCTGGTGAAAAGGCCTGTCGCCTGTGTCGCCGCCGTCTTTTAGGTCTTGGTGAAGTTTACAAGACGCTTGAGAAACGAAAGTGAGTGGAAATGTCCAATGGAACGGCAAATTTCCGATCGGACCGGTCCGACCAGAAAAGTGGTCCTCCTCGAAAGGTGGACCTCATTTTCCGAAACTTTTCCAATTGGGCCGAACCGTTCCATTGAGTTTCGAACCGAAATTTCCGGAAATTTTGATTGAATGGATCGCGCCCCAAATGTTAAAAGTACACAAAGGTGTTAGTTTCGAGATAAATAAAACAAGCAACTTTCATTAGTGAGCCCACTAGGTAGTGCCCCCTTCACCTAATCAATTGTATTTTTGCGGCAATTAAATCAACTTTAATTTGCCAGGAGCAGAAATTGTTTGTCACGCTATTGCTTGAGCCTCATGTGCTTGTTTGTTTGGTGTTTTTATTTACGTATAAACGAGTCGAAAAAAAAAGAGGATTCTGGGCCTCGTGATGGACGGACGTGTTCTATGAGCTCCGCTATCCACCGTTCTTCTCGAGCATTTAAAATCAACGATTTATGGTAGCCATTTCGGAAGTTTCATTCTTAACTCAATGTCAGAAACGAACAAAAAGAAAAGAACTGAACGTGGCTCTTTTGACGAGGTAATTTCACCTGAACACAAGGTCACACGTGTAATGAGGTCTCCGTCGGCAGAAGTCGAATCGCCGGCCTAATTGGAAGTGGACGAGCCAAGCTTAGGAGACATTCACCAAATACTTTTTGAAGTTCAAGGGACAATCAAACAGCTGCTGAAGACAAGTTTCCAGCTAAGCACCGACGTCGCTGACCTTTATAGCAGCGTGGAAAGGAACAGGCAAGAGGTGAAAAATCTCAAACAAGAGCTGGTGAAACAGAATAAATAAACAGCGTCGTTGGAGAAACAACTTGGCAAAACAAGCAAATATGTCGAACCCATAGACGAGCTAAAAGACATTCAAGTAAACCTCGATAATTTGGAACAATATTCTAGACTAGGAATAGTTGACACTAAAAGTGCCCGTGGTCTTTTGACATGATCTTATCTGATTAGAATACATTGGAAACTTGTTAAGCGCATATTTTTGAGGGTTTTAAATGTGCACGAAATTGGAGCTATCGGTTGAGTGTCTGAGTAGGCTTTTCTACATTATGCTTTTGTTTCTCCACTAAAATGCTCCATTTTTCCCACTCAAATGCTCGGTCTTCCCCAAAAAAAGTCACTAAAATGCTCGGATAAGCTTATTAAACAAACGGTTTTTTTAAATTAATTTCAAAGTTTTTAACATGGTGTTAACTAGGCTTAGCCACAAGTTGCTCGGCAACTTTTCGGCAACTTTTGAGATTTTTGGCAACTTTTGCAATTTTCGGCAACTTTTCATTTTTTAGCATTTTTTAAATGCTCGAGTAATGCTCAATGCTTTAGCCTCACTAAAATCATTTTAGTGAGGCAAAAGCATTGAGCTCTAAAAAATGCTAGCATAATGTAGAAAAGCCTGAGTGGCTTGGCTATCGCATGTGGGTACTGGGAGAGGCATAGATGGGCACTTCAGTACTAGCTGTCTCTGAGCTAACAATAAACTTTGAAAATGGAATGGGGTATGCTGAGTCACATTTAACAGACACTGAAATTTGGCACAATTCATGCACTGTGCATGTGGTGGGTTATAGAAGTGATTTAGGTTGCTGTTATGCAGCATTTGAGAAGGTGGCTACATAAAAAGATACCGTGTGAATGCATCCATCCTTGATTATGCAAATGTCGGCTTCTTCTGACGAGTTGTTTATTTTGTCGTTCGGCTAGAAGTTTTGTTAATCCAACTAAGAGTAACGTTTTTCGGCCAGTTGCAAATTTGACGTTCAGATCACTCGGTAGGCGATTAGTGTTGAGATATTTAAATCTTGATAGAAAGTTTAGAAATGAAGCACGTCATCATTACCCGATACTATTTGCAGGCAAACCCTACTGTCACGTCATCATTACCCGAGACCACCTTGCGCGCTCACTTCAACCAAGTCGAGATTTTTTCTGGCTTCTGACTGTATGCACTGTATTTCCACTGTATTTTCCCTCTGTTACTACTTATACGCGGGGACCACTATAATGCCTCCTCGGGCTTTGGCCTCTGGGCCAAAGCCCTGCGGGGGCAACAATTAATATAAAATTGCCAGGTTACTTAGGAAGTTTAAACCAATTTAATCCTTCCACCGTTCATTGCGCAAGCGCATTCACAACTTAAAAATCGGGAGATTCTACAAAAAGTAGTGAGATTCTATTTTTTTTTTACCCGATCAAGACTATAAACTTGTAATGATTACTAGAAAATTCAGCATGGAATCGAGGCTCGGTTCGTTTGGTTAAAGTGCCCCTGTGATTGTGTACTATTAGACTTTCTTACTCATCTTGCCAAATTTCAATCCATTACGAACATCACAAGTCATTTTATTTTAACATTTATTTCCGAGAATTTACGACCGCCATTAATCAACCTTGCGAATTGGAGAAAGTCAAAGGCTCAAAAATATCTCACGGGTTGAAATTATAATAACAATAAGTATTGAAAATCACGCGAAAAGCAACAAAACCTTCGGATTTGTCCCCCTGAATTCTTTCCCTCCTGATCATGTGTCATTCAAAACAGAAAAATATGACATAATTAACACAACTGATGATCGCATGCATGCGTTTTTTGCTGTTGGCCCAAACTTGTCTTTGATGTTCCAAGTGAGGTGGTTTACGGAATGTGGTCATGGTCGGCTGGACAGTTGTACAGTTTAAAAACACCAGTTTGCTTTGGTTCATCGCACTGTGCTGTATGTCTTCACTCATGATCACATCTTTGCTGAAAACTTCGTTTACTGAACTCATACAGAAGTACGCATTTCTGAAAATCATGCTGTCCATTCAAGAATTTTCCAGCCTGGCGTGTGCTGTTTTACTGATGGTGATCCTGGGCTTTGTGATCAAAATAAACAAAAGTTTGCTGAGTAGAGATGCAAGATTGCCGGAGCCAATCTGTAGAAGCGAGAAGGCGAAGTGTGCTGAGAAACGAAGAGAACTACAAGTACAATTACAGCTTCCCGTGTAATTGCCGCCAGGCCAGAGAACACGATGAGCGCCAATAGTTTAGTAAGTGTCTGAAAGCGTTTTTCTAAATTTTGTACCAGTTTAATTTAGTTTTAAACAAATATGACGGGCGCATTTGTTTTCATTGTTTTGTTTTGTGCTCTGACTGCGTATGAGCGGGCATTTGCATCCTAAACCAGACAACTGCGAAATTAAATACATCAGAATAGACCCATTTCATTTTATTTTCATTTTTATTTTATGCCGTTCAAGATGCCTAATTAAATTCTTGCTGTTGTGCTTCGCACGGTATTCTATACTTCTCCTGATCTCTATACTTGTCAAGATCTCAAAATTTTTTTATTTTTTATTTTCAGTATGAAGGAAAGGAAAGTTGTTCCACGGAAGGCGACTCTAGTAGAACTGAGAACAACTCTGCAAGACAATTTAGCTAGAACCTAAAATAACATGCATGGCTCTTACTACTGATAATTTTCGTCTGTGTATAAAAGAACCAATCATGCAGAAGGAACTACTGATGTGAAACTCCTAAATAACTGCTAATTGAAATTCTAGCAAAATTTTACCTCGTCAATATTCCTCAAATTTTTCTACTATTTTAGAGAGTAGAAGCAGTAGGACTAGTATAGCTTACTAAGTATATTTATCGAACTTTACTTTGCAGTACTCCTGTTCGCGGGCTAATTACAGACAGATTTCATGTGATTCAAGTGACATTTACTGAACGGCAGCGGTGTATGGCCTGAGGGCGCGTTTGTTCCAGTCGGCAGAGCAAATGACGGCTGTTTTAGGAGTTAGAAAAACAAAGATTTTAATAAATTTAAATACTGCTCTACTTTTACTGATTTGTTTCAAATAGTTTTAAAACAATGAAATCCCTTGAAGTATTTCTTGAATCAGCTATATATTTATCCTACACGATCTTCCGAAGAAGTCACGAAAAAGTTGAGGCTGGGGTTTTAATTCTTTCCGAGCTACTCTTTCATTTTCTCCTGTAGGTTTTCAAGCTGTTAGTATTCCATGGTATTACAAACCTTTAGATAAGGCTGACAGGCGAAGGAAAGAGACTGGGCGACCAAAGCCACCAAGTGAGATCATTCACAAAGTAGAAGGGGCAATGACGAATGTCAAAGTCATAATGCGTGTCGGGCTTTGTTTGGATTTCGCTTCTGTTTGCGTATTTTTAGACGATCATGAATGGCACCGTTGCTTTTGTTTCTTTACTTTGTTTTGTTGTTTTGTTTACGCCACAAATTCGACGAGAGGACACGCGTACGAGAGAAGAGTTTGATTCTGACCAACAGGGAGCTAGTGTTAAGACTCTTGTCAACATTTTCCTTCTGGTTTTATATGCCCAGCTTACGAAATAGACAACGATATGACTTATTTAAATTGCATTTTTGTGGGCAGACTATATGGTTTGGGTCATTTCGTCATTGTTTTGGAATGTAGTGTTGCCTCGACCATAGTTTGTAACTATGCCTCGACTAGGTCACAATTTCACAAAACCACAGAGTCGCCCTGCTGATAACAACTCCACAGGTGAAAAATACGGAAAATGTGGAAGCACCATTGAATGAGCAAACACCCTCTAGATCTAGAATAAGTGTGTATTAGAAAACGTTGATCTGTTGAATTCAACAATGACCCGCTTCTCACTCATACCGCTATAACAAGAAAAAAAAATATTTTATCAACTCTTATAGCTATTTACTAACTGTTCCACTATTTATAAACATAATTCATATAATTCATATACTGCTCATCTTTTATTTTCAACAATGAATAGTTTTAAAACAATGCAACACCTTGAAGTATTTCTGGAATCAGCTATATGGAGGCTAGGATTTTTAATTCTTTCGAGCAACAGTTTCATTTTCCCCAGTTGGTTTTCAAGCTGTTAGCATTCCATGATATTGTAAAAAGGCTGGCAAGCGAATAAATGTAACTGTGGGCGGCTGACACCACCAAGAGAGTTCAGTCACAAAGTAGCAGGGGTTAATGACGACTAAAAGTCAGAATGCGTGTCGGGCTTTGTTTGGATTTCGCTTCTTTTTACGTATTTTTTCTAGAATTCTGTCCGTTTGGTAGCTTCGCTTTGACTTTGTTTCCTTTCATTTACGCCGCGTCGCCTACTTAACAAGCTGTCTTGAAGAGCTTGCTCATTTCGCAGTGAAGCTCTGAGGGGCAGTAAGTACATTTTTGGATGCGCGTTTACCTTATACAGGATTTGAACTCAACTTTTTTTTAATTTCAGTAGCCACTTAACTGTGTTGAGTTTCTGGAGCAGAATCTCAAGCGAATTACATTCAAACGTCGGTAAGTTGCAATTGTACCGTTAGTTAAGTTGGCGTATAACAATTTTGTCTCGAATTGAATTCTTTCACAGAAACTGCAAACGCAAATCTGTTTCTGAAGACTTTAGGGTTTTGCTTTGCTGCATGCAAACATAGATATGACCACTGACAGGGACTGGTTTTGCGCCAAGAAGAACAGCCGGATTTGCACAGAACTTGTATTAAACAGTCCGCCTTTCGACTTAAAATCAAACTGCGATTAGTAGCAGAAAAATTCAAGACGTGAGGATACTTCATAAAGTGTAAAGTGCTTTATCTTATATGAAAGCCATCGGAGTTGCAATAAGCATTAAAAAAGGTCTTCATTAATTCATAAGTCTATTCTTGTCCCCCTCTCCCTCCGCACTTGCGAAGCTTGGAAAAGGCTGGCTATCTACACGCCCCTGGTCATCAAACAATATTTTTAAATAGAAGCAGTAGAGCGTGAAAGTGCTTTGAAACTGCAGAAGGACAAACATTGGGGGAAACCCCGTCCATAATTATCTCCCATTCTGATTGGCTCCTTTTGCTTTCATCGATTTCATGTACGTGTGCCATTAGTGCTGTCGCTGGTGGGCGCTATACGTTCCGAGCAGAGCTAATCATATACTTGCTGAATCTATTCTGCCAGGAGTATGCATTCCATAACGATGCCTTCCATTCAAGATTTGGTGTGTGTTATGTTACTCTTTGTGATCCTGTATTACGTGATCAAAATGTACAGAGCTGTAATGAATTGGGAACCGAGAGTGGATCATCAACAACCTGTAAGAGCCAGGGGGCGAAACTACCGGAGGGAAATAAACGCAGAGAGAAACCATTACAATCACCGTGACAATCACTATCCAACAGAACACGACGAACGGTGTGGTTGAACAAGTGAGTATGAAGTTTTAATTTTCTAATTGAATGGCGCACATTTATTAAGCCTCTCATTATTTTTTGTTTTATCTGTTTTCTTGTGAAGTGGGCGGCCGGGATGTCACAGTGCCCAACGTCAAAAACGTCGAACTATATTTTATATTTTTGTCCTTCTTTTTAACTAGCAGCCAGATTTTGAGACTTTTTTATTATTTTTTTTTTCGTGCAGGACAAAGAAAAGGGTGCTCTGAGAGGAGAGCAGAGAACACTGGATTTTGCGGAAATTTAGCATCGCAGACTCACCGATCCAACAGATGACAGCAGCGAGAGCCGCTAGTTGTTGGACTGGCGATAGACTAAACATAGAATGCTGTACAAATTTTGCTAGACTACCACTAATGCCCATTTACTTATGCTAATATTGAACTTTCCGCAGCTTACGATTTCCTGTATTTTTATCTACCCCATCCTTAACTTGAAGCAACTTTTCGTAATCATTGGAGCAAAAATGGAAAAAGTTCTGCCAGTGACTACACGTTAGAATAAGGCCTTCTCTTGATGTGCTTCTTTATTTTGCTTTCACCAGTTTTTATAATTGACCATTTCCATAAATAACACAACTAGTTAAACTGTTATTGATTAAAATTAAAAATGTCCGCATTCCTTGTGAGTTGTTGAAAAATATTCTGGCATATTATTAAGAATGTGGCTGATATATCGGATTCCCACACGGCAGTCATGTAAAACATTTTTTACTAAGCTTAATTTACTGATGGTTTCCCGTGTATAAATAAAGTTTTACATTACATTACATTTACATAATTGTACGTGAAGCACGCGTTGCATAAACAATTTCAATGTCTGCCTTGATATGAGGGTCATAGTTTAAAAACATTGTTTAATATCAGGCTTTCTAATAACAAAATTACTTCAGTTCAAAGTGATTTCTAGCGACACTCGAACGCTAAAAACTCAAGAAACTTGAAAGTGGATGCCACATGCGACTTATTCAGATCTCGGCTTTCGCCATGCACTTATTAAAAAAAATATTTTTGTTTAGATAAGGCCAAACAAAAAGGTTTCTCCACGGATACGTCATTGAAGGCGCTTTCAGAGTATTTTACTGTGCATACAGATGACACAGAAACATTTTAGTGATCATTTAATTTTTGTGTAAAACGTTTCTGGATAGGGGGAATACTCAAAAGCTTGATTTCTCAGAGCTCTTTTGAATACTGTAACGGTTGGGTACATACCGATACTAATATACACGGCATCTGCCTACGCATTCGAGCCGCTTACTGAGGAGATTTTGTGCTTCACCGACGGGAACTCAAAGTCTTCGTTTTAAATTCAAACTACAGCTGAAACTACAGTCAACTCTCCTTATAGCGGCGGACACGCTTAGGACTTCGTTTAGTGTCCGTATTAGCGACAGTCCGTAATAGCAGGAGTCATTTCCAGTCAAAACCTCTATAAGTCTATTGGTCTATAGCCGAGGATTTGAATTTTGTCAGTAATAAAAAGTGTCCGTAATAGCGGGGTGTCCGCAAGACGAGAGTTGACTGTATGCAGAAGGAGAACAATAGGATTTTAGGCGGGTCAGTAATTATAATCGGATTTTTCTAGCAACAAGACTTCAAAATTTAACGAAGTAGCGTTTTTCTTTATTACCGGCGCCATCCGAAGGCTGGATCAGGTCAAAAAATGTTGTCCGTTCCCTTTCTTTTTTTAACGTCTCGTTTCCAGGGCACCGCTTTCTGCTTCGACCAGATAAACTTTGAAATTCAATGTCGAACCGCCAACTAATTGCTTAGATTACAATCTGTTCCCACGGCGATAAGTTGTCAACACAAGGATAAGAACAATGCTTACAGATCGAACAACTGATATTTACAATGCAAGGAATGTTTCCAAGTTTCTTGACTTAAAAGGAACTGTCATAACGAAAGCATGTTGTTGTAGTGTGTTCCATGGATTCTGTTTTTTTCGGTGTAACTGTCACTGTGTTTCTTACCCTATAAACTATACGGTGACATAGCAACAGTACTTTTGTTAATTCTTATCACCTCTTCTCTTGATTTAGTGATGTTGTGAGGATAAATTTCATTTTGGTCACTCTTGAGTCTTAATATTTTTGTAACGCCAAAGCTACAACGCAGCGGCTGCTGACGAACATGTAAATTACAGCCATTTTCTTCGCTATTTTCGGCCGGCCCGGGCTTAGACTCTGGACCCGCTAATTGGATGAACTCTACCGAATGAAATACCGTAAATTTCCGGTTATAAGCCCTGGGCTTATACAACTTCGTAAGGGTTTTTGGGTGGGCTTATAAACGGAGGGGCTTATATCCGGGGGAGCTTATAAGCCCGGCTTATAAGCGGAATAAAAAAAGCGTTTCGGAACGAGCCACGACAGTGTTGATCATAATATGTTTTTACGGGGGGGCTTATAACCGGATGTATTTTCTTGTTTCCAAGTTGATGGGCCTATAACCGGGAGGGCTTATAAGCGGGGGGGGGGACTTTTAACCGGAATTTTACGGTATTCTGCTAGGTTCTGCTAAATAGGAAACATTCAATCTTGCTTGACACGTGATTCCGCGCGAACGTACGCAATAAACAGTGTAGCAGTGTAGTAGTGTTTAACTCGCACAAAATCGTTATCAAATCTCGCTTTCAAACACAGACTTTAACTTTTACACAGGGCTACGCTGTTTGATAACTGGTCATAACTTTAAAATGGTTGAGAATTCAATCGACTAACGATTCAAACCTTTTGTTCAAACGACGTGTGCTATGTGTGCAAGATAAACGTTGACATTCAATGCCGAACCGCCAACTAATTGCTTAGATTACAATCTATCTTTAACCCCGATACAATCTGTTCCCACGGCGAAATTAAATAACAGGCAGTCAAAAACTTCGAAAAAACTGCAGGTGGATGCCGGTAGTGGTATGAAGATTGAAAGCATCCAACTAGTAGACATATTAAAAGACCAATTTATAGTTTAAGAAAGAGCTTATCAGCGTCAGTAAAATAAGCTCAAACCAAACTTGAGAACAGTAGCTAACAGTGATAAAATTCTCTTCACACCGCGCGCCATTAAAACATGAAGACTTCCTAGAAAATATAAACTTAACAACACCACAGATACTTTGACAACTGGTGGGTTTTTAATTCTGTACAACTAAAAATTGCAACTAAAAATTCTGTACAACTAAAAATTGCATCAATTCGATTGCACAGTTTCAGAAAAGCGGTAATTCGAGATGATAAAAATATTTGCACATCACAGCTGCATAAACAGCACGAAATCCCTAATCAATCAACAGAATTTCTAAACTAATACTAAATTGACACAAGCAATGCTTGCCACACTTACTTTTACTAATACTCCATTATATTTCTGAAGGAATGTAGTAATTATCTATCGAAACCTTCAAAACAAAACGGCTTCAACAAAGACGAAAGTCGCCGTGAAAGAGTGCTATCAGATAACAATCACTTCTGTCTCAAATCTGTTAACATCTAAAGACGTTCGCTTCGAAAGCCTAAAAATCGAAACAATTGAAAGAAACTTTGTTTCAGATTTAATTTCCTTTTAGATTAAGCAAAGAATTTTTCGAAAAGCGACAAAACATTAAGATGGAATTCTGCACTGCAAGCGTGTTCAAATTTGCACGGTATTCACGCTAAAAAAGCAAAAGTTTCAATTGATTTTAGCAGATGGCTTTTGCAGTCAAATTTTTCACTTGATAACTTACCCGGGGGGGGGGGGGGAATACTACCCTAAATTTCGGATAGGGGTGTGCCGCGAACGTTCTCGAACCCTGACCCTATCTAAGGATAAAGAAAACGAAAATTAAAGGGACTGTATCATCTGTGGCGCATGTGCGCGACGGAGCGAGCTCTCTTGAAAGCATTCTCGTCCCCAGAGCTACTCGTTTTATTTGTGCCGTTACGAGTAGCTCTGGACGCAGGAATAAATTCGAATTTTTTCATTGGTTGATGAAGAATGAATGCGCACCACGAAACAAAATTTTACACTACTACGCACGGCACTCTGCTTCCGGACCGGAAATTACCAGGGAAAAAAATTCTTAGAAAAATTATGGCGACCGGCAATCGATGAATCGCACGAAACTGTTATCGATACGTGGCTGTTGTATAGAAGCAGAAGATGACCTGTGTGAGCTAGGTTTCAAACGTTTAGCACTATCAGCAGATTTAAAATCTGTCTTCGATCTTCCAAACTGCTGTAGGCGGTATGTTTTTAAAAACTCGTGTTTTTATTTTTCCATTGACTGATTTCGTGGAATATTGAAGCCTTGAGAGTCTGACAAAGTTTAGAAATTCAACAGAACTCTACTCTATCACGTCTCCCAAAATCAAAATCCCTTTTCTGCCCCCATACAATGTTGAATGTTGTTCTGTACACTCTGTTGTCGTTGCATGGTCTTGATCAGTTGATGTTGCAAAAAGGTTTGTATCGATCTTGAAATTGTTTCTATTATCGTGCAAACTTGCGCTGTGGATTATATATATTACCTTGAATGCTTACAGAAGTACATTGTGCAATATATATCGGATTGTTAAGGTACAAAAGAAAATAGATTATCTTACAAGTATGTTTATCAGCATACTAGATTGAAGATTTATGTAACATATATACTAGAACATTTCTTACATGTTCAGCAGACCACCACCATCATTTCAAGACTTTCAACTCAGTAAGCTTTATCAGTGTTAAATAAATATACAGCTGTGGGTTGAGTGTTTATAGTAAGAACAAGGAATATCAAAGTGTAGTTGTTAAAAATGTCCAGGGAAAAAAAATATATAAAAAAAATTTTTGGTTCCATCATGGAACCACTTACTTGTTTTCCAACATTGCTTATACTGTGGAGGTGTAACACAGTTTATGTCTTCAAAGACTGCAGGGATCTGCAGGAACTGGCATAATTTGGCCTTTGCACCACTTGGCATAAGGGGAGACAGGTGAAGGAAGGAAATAATAAGATTTAAAACAAACAAGTGCTCTTGAGAGTAACCTTGACAATTCTAGAGTTATTAAAGGCTATTTGCCCCAGTGACCCTGTTCACCTTGATTTATTTAGTGCTGCATTGACATATTAATCTATAGCTGATGTCAAACCTGTTTGCAATTCTCCCAATATTTGAGATGAGATGTTTGCCGTGGAGTTGAAGCACAAAAACTGAGAATAACCAGACCCTGTCAACTGCAAGCCTAGGGCATAGTGTTGCATAATCTTTCATAGTAGTGCTGCCTTATGACCATTCATGATATTTATGGGCAAAGGGATGGCTCATGGGTAAAATGGGTCAGGTTCCCCCTATCTGTTCTCGCAAAATAGAAAATTCATAGGTTCACCTTTCCCAAGTGAAGGGGCATTTTTTGTCCCCTGCATTTCAGTGTATTTGATAACCTAAGAAACAAGAAAGTGGGCTATGGAGTAACATGAAGACTTGCGTTGGCATCTGTGGACAGGTGACTATTTTCATTTAATTTAACAAAATGATACCAAATGTTTCAAAATATATCCTGTTAACCCTGTTTCCTCTTAAATAATTTTACAACAGCAGCTCACTTCAGATTTAAGAATTTAATTTTATTATAAATTAAGTATTTGCTGTCTCAGTATTTAGGTGGAGTGCACACAATTTTAATAAATTGCCAAGTAATGTTGCACTGGCATATAAGTAATGAACATCTGTCAGAAAGTTTTTGTAATTACCAAGTGATTGTTATCTCAAGTGGCCCCTTCAGGGTCATCCTGAAAAAGTAGAAAAAAGTCAAGTTCTTAAACTGATTTCTCACCCATTTCTATATGCACAAGAATTATTCAGTACAAATACTGACTCCTCTTCATTGTGAGTGGTCCTCTTTCCCATAATTTATTGAGCTTATAAGTTATAGCCAAATCTGAGTCCTAAATTTTTCGTAGAAAAATATTTTTGCATGAAGTATATGGTTCAAAATATCACTGGAAAATCTGAAGGAGGTTCTAATTATTTTGGGGTGATGAAAAATATTTTAACATTTTCACTCATATTAAAAAACACACAGAAAACAGATCCACTTTCAACCCCTCCTGCTTGAAATTAATATTTCCCAGTTTGATTTTTCCCCTCACCTGTTCACTTTAATTATAAAATTTAAAACATAAGGACAGAAAATCAATCTTAATTCAAAGGGAAGGCAGTCTTGTGGAACTACGAATCGCAATTAGAAGACAAGATTTTCAAATGCAATACCATAAGACTGATATTATATTTTCTTTGCAATATCTTTAATTTACAGTGCTAAATCTATCCACTCAATTAACGAACACGTCTAAAGTGGCTTTTCAAAAACACTCGAAGGGGTCTGAGATTGTCCGTTTTTAACAATCTTGTTATATGGAACAGTACGACTTTCTAGAATTCCACATCAACATACAAAATTCATCTGACATTTGTACTTCTTTCAAACCTGATTAAAGAAAATTGGACGTTTCGACATCCGTTGATAAAACACAAAAATAATACCGCTTGAACTCGGCAACGACGACTAAGGGGGCTTTCTGTTCACTTTTCAGATCGCTTAAATTCTCGATCGTCCAGCATAAATGAAAATCAACGACTCTTTTGATCGCTTTGTTGACGTCTTCTCACGATCAGCCATTCAAATAAACTCTCTCCCCTCCCCCTCCCGCTGGATTAACATGTGAGCATGAGCAGTTGTGTCGAAAGCTACCACACATGCGCTAACGGATGTCAGAAAATTTCTGACATCCGGTAGTGGCTGCGTCCAGAGCCCTCCGTTTCGCCGACCACGTGACCAAAAGAAACGGAGGGCTCTGGGGACGAGAATGTCTTGAAAGCGTAGGGTAAACTACTTCAAGTTTGTCGGGAGAATCGTTTTCTGTTTCCATCGAGTTATATCTCTGCCATCCTTGTGAAGTTTGTGTAGAAATTTATTGTCGAACTTTCCTCATCGTTCACAGAACCTTTTTGCCTAGTTATTTTTCAGGCTTTTCGCTTTTAGAGCAAGTTTTGTGCACAGCTACGTGGATGTATTATACCTTTGCATGACAGCCATTGAAGTGGCAGCGGCCTTGAAATGTTTTGCGACAACAACGCCACGAAACTCGAGGTTTTGGAAAGGCGCCATCTGGTGATTTGGCTAGATAGCATATTCTGGTCATTGGCTGTGTGGGTCGCTGAAAAGATACCTAAATTGTGGAGAAAAGATCAGTCGTTTGCAAGTGATGTTTCACCGAACACAGCGAGAGACGCAACACTTCGCAGTGTTGTGTTTGCCGTAACATCAACGCCTTTTAACGGTAGGCTTTGTCGGTCGAAACATATCCGCTCGTTCTATATTGCAGAATTTATTTCGCTCGCCCTTTATAGCCCATTTAGCAAAGAGTTCAATACCAAGGACATTGTTTTGTTTTGTTTTACTTGGCGTCGCAGTGATTCGCGATGATCAAACAATTTATGGAAAACATGCTTCTATGCGGTCACGGATCGTTTGGGTCGCATTTGCTATTTTGAACATGAGAATAGTGGTACATGACGTTTTAAATCTTTAGCGTTTGGAATCTCTTTTCCTGTTTGTAGAGCGCTAGAACTATAAAATTAAATTTTGATATATTTTGTTTGTGTATGTTCTGTATGTTGTCTGCGTTCGCTAAAAGCAACACGCTAAGCTCAAACACTACACATCTGTGCAAAAGACTTCGCCTCTAACATCTTTACTGAAGCGAACAAATAACATTATCTTACATTAGCTTTATTTGCAAGGCTGAATTTTGCCGAGTTTGATTTTATGCGACCAGACTTTATCATTTATCGGCATGTTATCGTAATTATCATATCCCGTAGAGCTTGACTACGTGCTCTCGCGTCCTGTTTCTTATCGTATTACGGCGCGAAACAATAGAATTTTGACAGATGTAACGCCAACTAATAACCCCAGTGCGCAGAATCACCAGCTGACACAGTCCCTTTAATACCCTTTCTAAGGCCCAAACCCGAAAATTGACACCCTATTCAAGGGGAGGAGAAGCATTGCGTGACGACTCAAATAACGGCTAACCGCGCACGGCAAAGCTCAAATCTTTCAAAATCGCTTTGTTAATACTTACTGACGGATAGTTCAGTTTTAACAGACCATTTTTTTCGTTCAGCTGGGCGTTTATTTGAGGTGATAGAATTTAGCTACCCTATCTAAGGATCACACCGGGAACACAATGCCAAAAGGAACAAAAGTGATACCCTATTTAAGGACCGAGAACCTCAAAAAACATACCCTATCCCGCGGCACATACCTATATAGCCCGCATATGGGAGTACCCCCCCCCCCCCCCGGGATAACTTACCGATCCTTAAAAAATTAGACTGAATACTGAAGTCTTAAAAACCTGGATAAGTCCGTAAACACATTATACATATCGTATGCGCCAAAGCCCAAGACATGTAGCCTGCGTTGCAGCCGAACTAAACCGAGGTTTAGTTCGGTTGCAACGCAGGCTATAAAGACACGTCGCCTCGTTGCCGTCATAAATCCTTCACCAGCAAGGTTTTAGCACTCTGTAATTCAGAATCTTCCACTTTGGAGCCACACGGAAATTGATTGGTGTTTCGTCTTTACATTTTAAGCCCCAGAGAGGTGAATATTTTCCGTGTTCAGAAGGAAAAACAACATGGCCATTGACGATCGTTGAAATCGGTCCGAACTCGAGGAAAAGACGACTGCCGAGGTACCAACGTCAGGTCCATCGAAATTTAATTGATTGATCACAACGAGAAATCGATTGCATTATTCGTGATCTTATTGGCTCCCGAAGCTTGTATTGTTACATTACAACATGACCGCAAAGAGGATGCCGGTATCTAGGATACGGCATCCACAAAAAGTTGTCTATACCACAGGCTTCCCAAGCTCAAAAGTCGTCTTTTTGATGTGTTTTTGAGAGCCCTTCGGGCGGCCGACTCTACATACGTGGTGTATGCAACAGCTTGTGTATATAGAGAAATGTATGGGAAAATCACGGATTCTCTAAAATCGGGTAAATAACTATCTATTTTGAAATAAAGTTTACCTACCTCAAATGTGTCGCTTACTTGTGTCTTGTGCTGAATTTGAAGCCATTCCGACGCACGACTTCAAATAACTTCGCTAAATGGCATTTCTCTATATACACAAGCTCTCGCATACACCACGTATGTAGAGTCGGCCGCCCGAAGGGCTCTCAAAAACACATCAAAAAGACGACTTTTGAGCTTCGGAAGCCTGTATCTACACAAGGATAAGAACAATGCTTACAGATTGAACAACTGATATTTACATCGTCCTCCCTTTCGGCAGCATTTTTACCATTTGGTATACTAGTTCTACTTTTAAAGCGTGTTAGAAAACTTAACCTGCCATTCACCAACCGACATCCGTCGTGTTCAGTTCGCTGTGTCTAATCAGAAAGGTACAACAGACGCCAGATCGTTCCAAAAATTCAACAGAATCGCCCAAAAAGATTTCTTCGACTATTTCAGCTGAAAAACAATCTTCCGCGACATCTATCAAACGGCCATCGTCCACACAAAAATGGGAAGCACCAGGAGACACTTTCGGGCCGAAAGTCGCATTGGTCGAAGAAACCACTATCGGATATGTCCACGACCTATCCAAACCCAGAAGAAATCAAGGGAAATACTCTGGATTGCTGCACCTTTCTACTCCAAACAGCGACAAAGAACGTCGAGGCCCTGCTCTATAGCCCCATAAAAGACCTCTACTTCTTCAAAGTCAAGAAAGACACGTTCCTACTAAGCTCACTAGCTTTACCTACACTCAAGCGAAAGATAAAATTATCGTCTATGACAGATTGGATCACTCAAGGTTTCTGGTTTCTTGACGATCGAGAACGTGAAAACTGGTAGGTATTACATTGTTTAAACATGTCAAAAAAAAATTGCCGTGTTAACATAATTTCTTTTCTTTTGCATAGACCAAGTTTATAACTTCGCCAATGTTCAAGTCAAAGTCTGGGGTGGAAGAAAGAAGCTTGCTATGCTTTTTTCTAAGAAAAATTTTTTTAACATGAAAAATGAATCAAAAGTGTTTGGAAAACAAAGCAAATAAGCGTGCACTGTGTACACTGCGATGAAGCAATCTTAGCTTATTGAACTTGCATACGCCAAACTTTGTTTGTGCGTTTCAATCAATGCACTCGCTACAGAAAACTTCATCAGATATTTCCCGACAAATAATTAAAACTCATTAGAAGAAATTCTATCACTGCTTTGACTTATGATGCCACAAAACAGAATGTTTCAAATAACCTTTGTCACGCAATATTTACGCATTGTTTACGTTAACCAGATTTGAAAATTCTCAACTGTTCAAAATGCGGGATTCCCTAACATTTCTCTTTTCACATCATTTCATTAGACGTTGTTTTGTTTTCTCTAAAGAATATTTGCGATAAAATAGATTTTCATGTCACGCGACAAACTTGTTGATAAACGTGGGTTGCCAAGGCAAATGTGGCCCCGGTAAAATTCACGAAGTGATTCTCGTTCATTAAAATTTTGAGTCAACGCCTTCAGTTGAAGAAAAGAGTGAAACAGAATAAGCTGCGAAAGCAGTGGAGCATGCAAGCGAACACCAAAAAATAGCTGTTGAAAACACTTGAGCCTTAACAGAAAGACGTGTGGTCTTTTGTTTTAGAAATCACTTTCAATTCGCATGACTCCTGGAATGTATTTTTACTTTCCTTTGTTTAATTACGGCACCGTTCGTTGAATTAAAGTAGCCTGCAGAACAGGCTGTCTAGCGGCGCAGGGCAAAGAACAAAAACGCGAGCGGGAAGCTTGAGACGAAAAATGAAACGTTATTACTTTTTATTCGTAGTGCATCCCACTCCGCCCTCTGTCCCTGCTAAACCGCCTGTTCTGCGGGCTAAATGATGAAGTATACAGCTGAGAAAATAAAACAGAATTTGGGACTCTAACATCGACTTTTCGTTCTCCTCCTGAGGATGGAAGAATAGGCGGTTTCTTATGAGTCTCTCTGTAGCTCAGCGGATCGGGCGCCTGCCAGATGGATGGGAGGTCATTGTTTCGATTCCCGTTGGGGACTTCTTTGCCCCACACTTGTGACAAGATGAACATTAAATCTTTCTCTAGATGATTATAGACTGATGAACTCAGAAAGCAGTCGCTTTACTATTTCAGGTCAGATGCTGTGTCGCGAAACAATGTTCGAGAGTCGCGAAAGCAGCAGCAGTTTGATATAAGCGATTTTATGGTGATGTTTACTATCTTAGGGGCCGAGAAGTGTTTTATATGATCTGAGTTATGAGATTTGTTGAAACATCCAGGCGTTATCCGACCGCCTCAAGACTCTCCTGCCCCAGATGACGACTTGACCATCATGAAACGAGAATGTTTATTGCCTCCTGCAGCTATGACCAACAAAGCTTGATTATTTTTTTTTTGTCCCTTGCGCGCACGGTTGTCAAGCTGACTCTGTTATATCCAACAAATGAAATTTCGGAAATTCAAACCGAGGATCCAGTTTGTTGAGGTTCTCGTCAAAAAACTTACTTCCGGGTTAGCTTCCGGGTTCCGGGTACTTCCGCCATTTTGAGTCACGACACCTTGCCTTGGGAGACCCTGGGAACAAATTTGACAAACAAAATGCAAAATGGCGGATTGATCACCAAATCGCTTTACATTTATTTGCTGATATTTTAACGACCCAAGCGAGGTATGAAGAGTTTGTGTGCGTACGATAACAGTTCATCTTCTGATGACGAGTCGCCGAAAAACAAGAAACGAAAGGCAACAGAAACTGATCGGATAAACAGAGTTCGAGAAGCAAGAAACATCGGACTTCAGCGAGAGGATACAATGGTTAAACGTCATGCCGAACCTTCAAATGCTAGTGGATTACCTGAAAGAAAAGCCTCTGAATCAAAACAAAATACAACTTGCAGTCCTTTGAATCTCTCGGATCGCTTAGAGTCGCGAGTTGTTAACCAGACTAACCAGCCGACTAACCACAACAAAAATACTCCAGCTTTCATCGGATCAGTGGCACGAAGAACGCAGTCAAATTCGAGTTTTCCAGGGTCGAGTGTAAAACCTTACGTGTCAAAGAGAGAAAGAGAGAGATTGACTCAAACAATTGCTGCAACCTCGGTATCAACGCTTACAACGAATAATCAGTTAGAAAAGATTGACTCTGATTGCTCATTGAAAGGGGTTAAACTTAACTCTGAACAAAAACCTGAAATTTCAACCAGAAAGACTGCAGATCTTGTGTGCAGACCACCTAAACAGCTGCAGCTAAATCTTGAAGGACATTCACAGGGAGTCAACTGCGTCAGATGGAATCCAGCAGAGAGCAGTTTGCTGTTGTCTGCGTCAATGGATCACGTGGTCAGTGTTTGGGACACACACAAAGGCGGGGCTTGTACTCAAAGATTAACACATCATACTGAAGCTGTTAAAGATGCCAAGTGGAGTCTATGTGGATCGCAAGTGTTGAGTTGTGGTTATGACAAAACTGTGAGACTTTTTAGTTTGGAAACAGGTAACAGCATTATAGCAGGGTAACAAGGGTGGGTGAGGGGTACATGTCGGTAAATAGAAACAACCATAAACCATGTAAGACAGACAGACAGACACCTTTATTGAGTTATGTAGCTCAGGGTAGTATATTCAGGGGCTTGAAAGCAACCTGCTATCAACAGAAGCCCTGAGCACCAAAATGCTTCCAAAAGACCCCAAAACAGACTATTTTTTTCTCAAGTTATTAATAGATGGAAAACAGTAGGTGTGATACTTGCTGCCAGCATTTAGGGCAAAGGGCTAGAGCTACATCCATTTTGGGACAAATTATGCTCTTTACCCACCAAACCTGCATTAAAATATCAATCATTTTTCAGTGTGCAAGGGGTGTGCATTCCCCCCGTGAGATGACCTGCGGTTTTCTAATACAACTGGTATTCTGCAAAAAACAAAAACTATGTGGTGCACCCCCTCCTAAGAAAAATTCTGGATCTGCCCCTGAAACACAGCATTGATTTAACCCTCCTTAATTTACTCATCTGATAAAACATATCACATATCAAAGTTTAACAAAAACAAAACAAGCATGTCTAATATTTAATGTAATGAAACATAGTAACGCAAAGGAATACCCTCATTGCAAGATTTTTTTGTCCACCAAAACACCAACATAATATTGCAAATTTCATGTCATAAATATTCCTTCTCTCCTTCATAAGTGAGGAGAACGTACTGCTTTTGTGACAAAATCTGCAAATGGTTAAACATTCTAGTCTTCTTGGATAAGGACATTAAACCGTTGGCCCTATCTCCTGCATCTTCAGTGTTGTACATAGTCAGTAGGGGATGTTAAAGAACCCACACACTTATGGCAAAGAGTGCGGCACAAAGTTCCTGGTGTTGCTGTCTGGCCTTGTTTCAGAGGTTGGTGCTTCCATTGTGCCTTCCCCCTTGGACAGAATTCTCCAAGAAAAATTGCTATGACTTTGACTATTGCAGATCACTTTAATACCTAAGTCCAAAAAGGTTGAATTGTAAAAGGATTTTCTGGCCACACAGCTGAGTTACAATGTACCCTCAATTAGATGAGTTCTCCAACTTGGTGATCAGTAGTTTTAACATGCAGATTGATAATATTATTATTCTGTGATATTTTAATTTTTTTTATATCAGGTGTTAGATGAAGACCACAGTTTAATGGTAATTCGGGAAGAGTTTAAAAACTCAACTCAACCTGGATTTTTATAAGACATATTATCAATGAAGGTTTTAATATTATTATTGAACTAAAACCACTAAATGCTTTTTTTTTTTTTTTACAACAGGTCAGGAAATCAGAGCGTTTCCACACAAGAACTACGTAACTTGTGTTCAGTTTCATCCTGCAGAGCTTGCCCTGTTTTTAGCTGGGACGTTTAAATCTGCCATCCTGTGCTGGGACACAAGAACTGGAAACGTTAGTATGACAACAGGTGCAGTGTAATGGCTTTCCAGCCATTTGTGACAAAAAGCTCAAAAAAGATATTTTCTTAAAATTTGGTTTGTTTCTTTGTGGCTCACAAGTATGAGGCTTACGTTGTGTTTTTTTGTCTGTTATTTAGTGCTGTGAAGAATTTTTTTTTGTTTTCGCCAAACAAGCAAACTGGATCAAAACCCACCCATGTGGAGGGGGACAGGGAGGTCTGAACCTCCCGCCTCCCGTACCTTCTACTCCTGCCTCCCACCCCTTTCCGTAGCCATTCTCTCCTGTTTATCTTTTCCGAAATATAATGAAATGTTCCGCAATTTTACTCGTTTTCTCCCAGTTCCCGCCACCTTAAGAATCCTGCTTCCCGCCCTCTCTCCTCCCACTTCCCGGCCCTTTTCTCCCGAGGTCTCGCCCCCCTGTCCCCCTCCACACCAATCACAACCCAGAGAAATGACCTTTTGAACCCACTAAAATTTATTAACTTCTTTATTTTATGAGACATCTGCTAACATGAGTGATGGCAGCAAAAGCAAAATAAGTTAGTTCAGATCTGTTAGCCACAGAGGGCTTGTCATTTCACCGCTCACTGATCAGTGTCTTTTTAATACCATTTCAATAGAGCAATTTAACTAGATGTACTCGTGAACTTTAAATTACCATTTTAAGAGAAATGTTTCTTCCTTTTTATGGCAACTGTGGTTTTCATCAACAGGTTGCATCAACTTACTCATCATTTTTTGGCCAAGTTCAGGACATAGCTTTTCTTCCCGGGGGAGAGGAATTTATTTCTGCTGCCGAGGTAGTGAGACGGAATTCTACAGACAAAGGGATCATGGTCTGGGATTTTAGATCCACCGCAATATTATCAAATCAAATTTACCAGGTAAGATGGTGTTAAGATTGCAGGCTGTTACAAAGAGGATGGAGGAAAAGCTAGGTTGACATGATGTGTAAACAGAGAGATTTTGTAATAATAATGACTGTATTTCTCTTGGTAGACAAGTAATATGCCCAGATAACATAGTCTTTTATTTTACCTTTTCTTGAAATGAAATGGCAGATCATCTTGGGGTGTATAGGAGGGTGGGGGTGGAGAGAAACCAGGGAGGAATCTGAATTTCCCACTTTACATACTCATTACTCCCAGTTCCTGCTACTTCTTAAGTTAGTGCTTGCTGCCTATTGGTGCTTTTCCCTTACAATATTGCAACAGTTTACACTATCTCTCCTGTGCTCCAGTCCCACTTTGGAAATCCCAGTTGCAGCCCTGGACCCTAGAGGGGGGGGGGGGGGGGGGTACTTGGGATTTCAAGTGACGGAAATGATTTAAGGATTTTTTTTTTGGGGGGGGGGGGGGGGTTGAAATTTTCAATTTCAGTGATTTTTTTGGTGGCTTAATTTAAAAAGGGATTTTTTGGGTATAAAAAACAATCTAAAGATTTGTGGTAGTGCCTTGGCTGCATAGTAGTAATGATTTTATACGTGTTATATTATTCCCCCCTGTCTAGAAATTAAAGGATCAGAAATTCAGCATGGGATTTTTGGGGGGTTGAGTTTTGGTCCAGCAATTTTTTGGGGTGTTGTTGGAAGCCCTTGGGATTTTTGGGTCTTGATCCCCCCCCCCTCCCATTTGATCATCTTGTCTCTTGAAATCCCGAGTACCCCCCTGGGCCCTGATACTTCTAGTCTTTATTTATCTGTTAATTTATTCTACCATTACTTTTTAGTATAATCTATATTTTTCCTGTTACCATTTTTTCTTGATAATGGTGCCATTATGACACCAAGAGGATGTTCCATCTTTTTGCATATTTTTATAGGATTGTTATGTAGTTCTGTTATTTTTTTTTCTCCTTGTCAGGAAGCCTTTACCTGTACTTGCTTGAAGGTTCACCCAACTGAATCACATTTTATAGCACAGTCAAATGGAGACTACATTGCTTTGTTCTCGACAAGAAAACCTTACAAGCTGAACAAGTTCAAGGGATATGAGGGTCACAAGGTAATGACGCCAATAATTTCAGGTTTTAATGTTACAGTTTTATAGCAAGGAAGTCACATGTGAACACTTTCACATTCCTTGTGCAGTCCAAGTTACAAGGAGCTCAAAGGTTCCGAAACTGTGAGATCCAGGGTGCCCATCATAAAGCTTACAGGAAAGAAATAAGACTATCTGGTCACCCAAAAGCAAAAGGTAGTCGCCTGAGGCACCCGGGCACCCTTAGAGCACAGCCCTGCAGTCATTATCGAAGCAGAAGGACCAAAAGCCTGTGGAGAGCTTGCAGTTGACTTCTGATTGGATTAAATCTGCACATGAAAAATTATATCTTTTGGGAGTCAAAAAAAGGTTGAACTATGCCCAAGTTGGTCTTCTTCAGGGGTTTAATTCATATTTTCCGACACCGCGAGCATTACTGTCCCTTTTTATATCCCTCTCCCCCAACCAGATGAAAATTCACTTAGACTCATGAAAATTTGAACCGGTTTAAAATTCAATGAGACCTACAGTGCAATAATTGAGAGTTGGTGGTTTAGCAAGAGTAAAAGTTTTAATAGTAACACAACAAAAATGTGAGTCAATCAATTGTCACTTTGACGCAACTTTAAAAGCGACTGGACAACTGTAAAAAATGCAACCAAACTTTATTCAGCGCTTCAAGCTGCGACCATTTTGGTCGCCATGGCGAGTGGAAATAAAATTTGGCGACTAAATTTTCCACACAGGTCGCCAATTTCGCGACCAGGCTACGCATCAACATTTTTTTTTGCAGTTCAATCACTAAGCCAAACAAATTTGACCACAAAACGTTTCATTACAACTATTTCAATCGCCTATCTTACTTATCTGTGTGAGTTAAAGATACCTCATTGCTCAGACTCCTAATTGTGTTTTGATCCCTTCGGTCATCTATAAAGTTTGCAAACCACATTTCTTTCCATTGTTTTAGTGTACTGTACAAGAATTTAACTTGTTTTGCATGTTTATCTTCCTTACCTGTTTCTTTAATCTTTTATTTACTTTTCTGCATGATAATTGGAACAGTTCAACAAAAAAACTCTTCAACGGAAACGAAAATAACTACGTTGGAACGTTCTTCGAACGAGTTTAATTCGGCTCATAATGGTCAGCGGTATTACTTCATGTAAGGCAACATAAGGTGTCCTGCTTTAAAAACGCCTTGATTTTTGGCGACCAAAATTTTTCTAGCGGCGACCATTTTACAAAAGAAAGTCGCCAAAAGGCGACTTCTGAAAAACTTGAGCTTGAAGCACTGTTTAATAACAAATTAAATCATAATTTTACAATCGAAGACATCCAACATTGTTATCAAGAAAGTTCAAAATACAGGTTTAAAATTTAATTAACCTAACCCTAACTCTCTTGATCAAATTTTTGAATTATATAGACTGGGCACTTGCAGTTTGATCAATTAAAAAATACCCAACATTTTCGCTCCCCCCCCCCCCCCTTGGGTAGGAGACCAATCTAGGCATGGCTCCACCTTTTTTGACCTCTTTTTTTCTCTGAAAAATACTTTTTTTTTTTGCAAAAGTAAAAAAAGCCTAGTAACTAAATTGTTTGCAGACATGAATGAAGTTGAATGCAGGAAGATGCTATTTGTTTGCACAGATGGCACAGAAAAAAAGTGTTTGTCATGGAAACGTTTTCATTCCCCCTTCTCCTCCAAGAAATACTGGTCCGCCCCTGAAGATCTAAACCATCAACACAATCTGACTAGGTTTTTAAAGGGAGTAAAAACATTGACAGTCTGCCTTGAACACCCTCAGTGAGACCAAAACGCGCATTTTATACCTCTGAACAAGACCCGCCCTTATCACATGAGAACCCCTGGAGGCTGGGGAATGAGAAACTCTTGAGTTCTGATGACATGCTTTAGACGACAAGAGTAGAACCTGGGAAGGATAAGTGATAAATGATTGCAGCTGCTTTTAAAATACAGGACTTTTGTTACCCAACTTACTTACCATCTTTGTAAAATGAAGCTCGCGGTACATTTAACCAACACGTAGACGGTAAAGAGAGCAAAATTCACAAAAGCAACAATGAACAGGGTGAAGGAGATGTCTTGCCAGGTCAAAACAGCAATTTGAGCTTCAATAACTCTCACGTGACCTGTCAGAAAATGAGAAAAGATTGTTGAGACAGGGAAACTACGCAAGAAGTGACGTGTTTGGAAACAAGAAAAGAAAACTAAAATAATAATAATAATAATATTAATAATAATAATATTAATAATAATATTAATAATAATAATAATAATATTAATAATAATAATAATATTAATAATAATAATAATAATAATAATAATAATAATAATAATAATAATAATAATAACATTTATAGTGCGCAAATTTCATAAAATGTTCAAATGCGCATTACAAAACGGAATAAAAACGCTAAAAGTTAAAATTACAATTAAAGGTAAACTTACAATGAATTTAAAGAGCTAAAATTACATTAAAATAAAATAATGATTGGAAAAAAATAATGATTGCAAAATAATAATGATTGGAATAGGATTATTAGTGCTTTTCGATTCCTCTAGGAAACGCCATTTCAATTCAGTTGTAGGTTAAATGTATTATATAAGCAGACCTTCTTAAGTATTGACCCTACAAGGAAATCGCGAAAAACGAACTGAAAACGTAAAATTTATTGTTGCAAATTGTTGCCGCGAAAGTTAAGTTACTAAAGTTTGTTGAGGAAATGTTGGGTGTCTTTAGTGGCACTATTTAATGTAAAGTTTTAAATTTCATATCACAGTGTCAATCAAGGTTACAAATTTTCTCTCCACTTACTTTCGAGATATTCAGCATAAAATTCAGCAACAACTTCAGTAGCGTAATTCAACGCATTGATAAACGGCCTTCCAGTCCATGTGGCTCCATCCCAGATCCACTCGGCCATCCATACAACTCCTTCCCATGTCCACTCGGCCATCCATACAACTCCTTCCCAAGTCCACTCGGCCAACCGTTTGGCTCCGTCCCAGGTCCACTCCGTCATTCGTTCAACTTCGCCCCAAATCCTCTCGGCCATCCATAGACCGCCATTCCAAACCCACTCAGTCAGCCATGTAACTCCGTTCCTTGTTTTGTCAACCATTGTCACGGTGAGATCATAACATTTGTTCCAAACCCGTTTCGTCATTGTCACTGAAAAGTCCCATGCCCGTGTTGTGAAGCCAGGGAGCCTGGGCTCGGATGTTTCGTAGGCGGGACATGTTGCATCATGGGGAAACTGAACCTGGCAAATAATGAGTCAGTTGTTTGCTGTTTTCTGGCAAAAAGCTACAAACCAACTTGTAACTGACCATGACAAAATTACAACAAGTTGCCTAACCTTGCGAGAAATTAAAAGAAACATGAGTTTTTGATATTAAATACCTCTTCGTGTTTGGGTGTCCTGTTACGTCTGGGTATGCTGTGGACATGTGCCAAGTCTTTGTTCTCAGTGAGTTCGATAACCAGTTTAATGTCCAGCTTGATGGAGTTAAATCGCATCTTAACTATATAATCCTGTAACAAGAAGTAATTACATTTAGAAAGTTGACTCTTGGGTTCTTTTTCTTTTCTTCTTCGCGCTCGTAGTCTTAATGCTTTAAAAGATCCACCACAAAAAACAGCAGTCAGAAATATACAATTTTAGATATTTGTAAAAATGAAAGAAGAATAGTTTCTTCTCTCACGAGAAGTGGGCTATCGGCTATCAGCGATTAGTATCACCCAACTAGTGGACTAATGCAAATCCTGCATTTTGATTGGCTACGCTACTAGAGGACTATTAGTAATAGTCATCGAGTAGCGAAATTCGTGACGCTTTCTTTCGTTTTATTCCCAAATAAATCTTTCTTCAACTTGCATTTGCTAACTTTATTATTGCTTTTTCTGTTCGACTAGTTGGGTGATACTAAAAGAATTAGACCCTTCGCCCTTTGTGTCGTCCAATTCTGTCTGTAATCATACTCGTGATTAAACAAATCGGACACCCGCTACGCGGTCGTCCGATTTTGTTAATCACTCGTATGAATACAGACCGAATTGGACTCCACTCAGTCCTATTACCCTTACTTATTAGACATTTTAGTGTGTAGTATCACTGTATATTTTTACGAGTCATGCAGTATTTTGGCGAGCCCGAAGGGCGCGTCAAAATACAAATGATGAGTAAAAATTTACAGCGATACTATACGCTAAAATGTCTTATAAGAGATTTATTATCCAACGTTTTCGTTTCCCCGAAATTTTGACTTGCCAAGGTTTTTAATCTTTCGCGCGGTCGGGGGAATGAGACGAGTACAAATATCGTGTGATATTTGTATTCGTTTCGCGCGTTTTTTAATTTGTACTCTACGAAGCAGTATTGGATAATTAAATATAGTAACAAAGGTGACAACTCTTTCGCGCAAAAACATCTCTGCAGGGAAGGCAGCGTCACTGATTCGCGCTTGATGGCGCGTTAACTCGCGCGTGAAAACAGAAGTCCATATAAAAGACTTTTTTTAAAACTTATTTGAGCCGCCACCAACCTTGTTAATCCAGCTCCCGGTAATGGTTGTGTCATGAAACAAATCTTTCAAGAAGAAATCCTGCTTCTCAACATCTTGAAGAGCTTCTGTAAAAATGATTTCAGAACTGTCACGGCGTGCATTTTATTGAACTTTCTCGCTTATAGGCCTTGACGCGTAGCAGTTCAGAAGGCCAAAACTTGAGCACAATGTAATGTATGTATTTCCTTTTCATTTTAAGAACAACAAATTTGATGAGCTAGTTTTTAATGGAAACAATGCGTTATGTCGAGTGAACTTAAACGTAACCGTTAAAGCGCGCGCTTCAAAAGAATGCGAAACAACGCACGCGCGTAACATCCTCAAATACTACCATGGCAACCAGAGTTGTTTGGTTTTCTGAAAAATGAAGAAAATTGTTCAAACTTGCTATCGGAAAAGAAATGCTTTTTCTTAGAAGCTAGCGCGTTTTTTGATCTTCCTATTAGCGAAAAAAACCTACATGACTTGTTCTGAAAAAAAAAAAATGGGAAAAAACAAAGTTTCGTTACGAGAAGAACGCAATTGTTAAGTTCCCGGGTTTAAAAGTTTACAGTGCGAGGAAAAAGAAAAACTAGTTTTAAAACGCGAGCAAATCTTACCTTCTCGTTTAGCAGGATATGTAAGGTATGATGAAAACAAGAAAACTGTCAGCGCCGTAAGCGGAAATACCAACTTCATGCTTACAACAGAACTTTTTTCTTCTCGCAAAAAACGCACAACTTGTTCGTTGCGCGAAAAAGAGCAAAGTGAGAGTGTGACGTCATAATCAGCGTTTATGACGCAGCACGCACGAGATGAAATAAAACTCGTTTCCAGGCCAGCTGTCCTTTTCCCAACCGAGTTTGTTTTAGTGTTGTTGTCTTCCTGAAACATTTTGAATTATGCAGAACATAAGAAAGAACAACTTAAGCAATAATAATCTCTTGATATGGCACGTGTTTTGGAAAAAAGAGGCGTTTTAGAATGATCTCTTACTGAACTCAAACGTCAAAAGTTGCAAAAACTAAACAAAACAACAAGAAAAAACAGTAAGGCACTACCTGTCTGGAACCTCTATTTTCATTCGTCCGCTGTAAACACTACCTCTATTGTTATTCAGGGCTAGGGGCATTGTTATGACCTGTTATCTATTGTTTTAAGAACCAATGAAGTAACTCGTTCCGAGAGGTAGTGGGCGACCCAGAAAAAAAGAAACGTAATTTCGTTTAGTTTGCGCGCCTCGTCGTTTGTACCTATTAAGCGCTTTAAGGACCGGTAATACGGGCAACATTTTTGTTCAACTTGTCTCACAGCATTGTTGCATTGCAAGCTGAACGAGTTGTTTCCTGTATTACTAGCTTGCGCTCAACTTGTCTCGCAACAAATTTCCGTGTTGCAAGTTGCAGCAACATGTTGCACAAAGAAGAACCGAGTTCTACTTTTTGCAACAATTCTTTTCATCTTGAAACAATGTTGGCCTTTAAGCAGATGCGTATAATTTTGTTTCAAACCGGAATTGTTATATCGTTTTGCAGGATTTGGTTATGCAACTAGATTGTCTTTCAAGTATTAAATCTTACAAATCTTCGAATTTTGTAATGCTTGACTGGTAATTCTTTGTTTTCAGGTGAGTGGTTATCACATTGGATGCGATTTCAGCCCTGACGGTAGAATTGTTTCTTCTGGTTCAGCGGATGGCAAAATCTTTTTCTACGATCAGTTCACATCTCGTGTGATCAGGACACTAGAAGCACACTCTGCCCCATGTATGGATGTCGCATATCACCCCACCCTACCCAGCTGTGTAGCCAGCTGTGGGTGGAATGGACAGGTTAAAGTCTGGACATAACGTAGATGCACCACAACCTAGTAAACAACAGGTTGAATAAAAAAGATGTATTTCCGTGTAAGTAAGTTCTGTGTGATCCCAAATGCGTTCTCCGTGTGTTCTTAGTGAATCGCTGGTGCGTTCTCCAAGGTGTTCCTGTGCGTTATCTGCGGTTTCCCCCATGCGTTACTTAGTACTTTACTACGTGCGTTCTTAGCCCTCCTGAAGGTGTCACTTCTCGTTTCCCTGTGCATTTACTAGGTCGTTTCCATTGAATTTGTTGCGCCTTGATTTACTTTCCACGTGCGTTCCCCATGCGCTCTAGATGCGTTCCCGCACGTTATCTGTTGTGCTTTTTGGACAACCATTTCCTGTGCTTCAGCTTTATGTCCAGTGAGTTCTCGCATCTTGTGTTCTCTTGTGTGTTTCCTAGTGCGTTCCTCTATTCGTTTCCAGTGAATTTAGCTCCGTTGTCGTTTTTTTTTCTCCAGTGTTACCCGATGCGTTATCTTTGGCTTTCAAATACGTTTTTAGCGAGTTATTACAGTTTCCCTTCCCTGTGCCTTTCCACATGCGATTCCTTCCCTCCATACGTTCGCGGTGCATATTTTTCTGCACTCCCCGAATGTTCCCTGTGGGCTTTCCTATTGTTTTTCTCTGTGCGTCACGTCGTGTGTTCCCTCGTACGTTTGTCATGAGATGTTGTGACTGACAAAACCTTATATAGCTCACTTTGATGGCCTGTGCCGAGAGTATCCTCGCGGGCGTTTATGGGATTATTTGGGGAAAAGCAAATACTCGCGGGATGGGAACTTAAAGAAGGACGCTGAATGCGATTATTTTAGGATTAATATATAAAGTCTAGAAAAGACAACGAACGAAGAGAACTGTCGACAAATTAATAAATAAATAACTGCAAGCGAGCGGTTTTGATTTGAATTATCTTTTCCGGGTCTGCCATCTTTACACGAGCCGCTCCGAGACTGCTATCTCTCTAAATGATTTTCGAAAACGTCGTTATGCATGAATACTTATTCAATTGCCACAGTTACTTTAAAATATATACAAAACAAATTGACTTTGTCAATAATCTGAAAATGCTTGCTTTCCTAAAAAAGTTGGCTTGGTCGGGCGATGAAATCAACATTTTATCACTGGGGATGACCTAAACTGAAATAAAGATGGAGAAAATAGTTGTCTTCGGCCAATTGTTTATCATTGTGGCAGACCGCTCGGCTAGAAATTAGCGACAGGTTTATCTCACATCGTTCAACCAGAGTTAATAGAGGGAGACCGGTTTAGCTGCCAGATACCACGCTTCAAAATTCAAAAAGAGCCGCAGCTTGCAGAGAAAATGTGAGATTGTTGAATAGTTGTGTGAACTCAACTTGCGCTCACTTCTCGCAACCCGTCGATAAACAGTCAACCACCGTCAGAGTAATTATTATTTTAATACACGAAAATAAAAGCCAGAACTTGTCACAACTCGAAAGGAACTTGGCAACTGGCTCAAGCAATTGAATTTGCAAGTAGCTGGAGCACACTCTCACTCAATATTGGAACAATTGCGCCTCAACAACATAGCTGCGAGAAAAAGAACATCGGGTTTGGTATTTAACGTTGAAATCACCCCATCGAGAGCTAAACCTGTCGCTAATTTCTAGCCGAGCGGTCTTGGCCCAGGCTGCCACGCTTTTTCGAAGTAAGATGTGAAAACAGAATGACTCTCGGCTTTTGCTTTGTTGCAGGCATACATGGATATGACCAGTGACACAGGGACTGGTTTTGCGCCACACAGCCGAGTGCTCGACTTCAGATTTGAACCGAGAGCTTGTAACAGTCCGTTTAAAGTTAAAATCAAATCGCATTTAGTTGCAGAGAAATTCAAGACGTGAGGATACTTCATAAAATGTAAAGTGCTTTATCTTACATGTAAGCCATCGGAGTTTCAATACTGAAAGCATTCAAAAACATGCACCATCGTTAATTCATAAGTCTATTCTTGACCCTCTTCCCCTGCCGCGTCGCGAAGTTTGGAACAAGCTTACAAACCAAAAATGGTTAGCGACGGCCCTGGTCATAAAACACTTGAGTACCTATATATATGTTCACCGGACACTTGAGTAGCAGCAAATGTAGCGTGCTAGTGCTTTGGGCATCTACACTGAATATCATCCGTACCAAAAGCATCAGCAGCACGGATTGGGGGAAACCCCGTTTATAATTACCTGTATCCCCGGCCTTGGCTCAAAACGTGTTACCAGGCTTTCAAATCAATGATGTTGCTCGACCAAGCGCTTCTGGGCTAAAAAAATGAATTGTCACCTCCTGTTTCAAGCAAAAATGACGCGTAAACAACACTTGTTACCATGGAAACGGCAAAGAATTTTTCATTGAGGTCTGAAAAATCGCTTAAAATGAATAATGGGAAATGAATACTGCACAAAATTTAGTTTCTGGGGCAAGTATAATGCATAAGGCTTTCAAAAAACCAGGTTACAAAATATTGAGTTTTTCACGATTTTTTTCCAGTTTCTTTCGAACTTGACCTGTCGACCTGTGAGACATGCGAGTGACTAAGTCCAAATATTTTCTACAATTTTTGTCCACGCAGCCAGATTCTGAGACTTTTCCTATTGTTTTTCCCGTGCAGGACGAAGAAAAGAGTGCTCTATGGATACTCAAAGCAAAGCGTAGTTTATTAGTTCTTAGAAGAGAGAAAAGAACATTGTATTCTGGCGGATTCACTGGATTTCGCGGGAATTTTTGTTAATTTTGCACCGATCCAACAGCTAATAGCAAATAGATGTGTAGACTAAATGTTGATAGATGCTGTTCCTTAAATTCAAAACTCTACGGGACGGACCCCAACAGTGGCGATCAGTGTTTTGGAACGATTGAGATAATGTTGGCCACTTACTCGTCAGAATAAAAATGCCTTCTATTGCATAATTGATGTGCCCCTGGGTTACGTTATGAGATCTTATGACACGACGAAGGAACGGAACTCTTTCACAAACAAGCCGTATTTTATACTTTATAGTTTTTATGAAGCATATATTATAGGATGCATGTGAGTTGTAATCGGCACTCTTCCAAAGATAGCGTAACGTAACCAATCAAAGGGAAAATAAACAATAGAGAACGGAAGTTTTAGAAATGACGATATATATAACTCCGTAAACAATGGTAAAGTTAAATTCCACAAAGTCAGTCACAAGCGAAATCGGCACTCTTCCATATAATAATATATTGTAACGTAAACAATCACCGCTAAGATATAAAGATAAACTGCGACGTGTCATACATAAAGACCATAAACTGGTTTGTTATGCATGATTCATCGCATTGCGCTCTCGGTCGTCACATACGCCTGTGCTGAGAACTTCTTTTACTGAGCTCATACAGAAGTGCGCATTTCGGGAAATCATGCTGTCCATTCAAGAATTTTCCAGCTTGGCGTGTGCTGTTTTTTTGATGTTGATTCTGGGCTTCATGATCAAAATGAAAAGAGGTTTAATGAATAGAGATGCAAGAATGCCGGAAAACCTCGGCCAACCTGTAGAAGCGAGAAGGCGAAGTGTGGTGAGAAACGAAGAGAACTACAAGTACAATTACAGCGTCCCGTGTAATCGCAAGAAGGCCAGAGAACACGATGAGCGCCGATAGTTTAGTAAGTATGTGTGTGCGTTTTTCTAAATTTTGTACCAATTTAATAGTTTTAAACAAATATGACGGGCGCATTTGCTTTTCAGTATTTTGTTTTGTACTTCACTTCGAAGCGTATAAGCGGGCATTTGCATCCTAAAACAAACAACTGCGAAATTTAATACATCAGAATAGACCTATTTCATTTTACTTTAATTTTTATGTTATTTTTCCCCTATAAGATGCCTCATAAAATTCTTGCAGTTGTATTTCACCGTACAGTCAGTATGGTCAAGGGCTAATGCTAAAGGCAGTTTCATTGCTCTACCGCCATCGCATGTTATTCTCTAGCTGCTACTTCGATATCTACAAGTCAGCATCTGACATTTTTATTATTTTATTTTTCAGTATGAGGAAAAGGAAAAGTCAGTTGTTCCACGGAAAGTGACCCTATAAGTACTGAGAACTATTCTTGAAAACAATTTATCTAGAACCAGCTGAAGTATTGCGGTTCACTAAGTGATAAAAACGTTTTCCGTCTGTGTATAAAAGAACCACTCATGCAGAAGATACTAATGTTGAACTTGTGAAACTCCTAAATAACTTGTAATTGAAATTCTAGCAAAATTTTGCCTTGTTAATATTTCTTAAATTTTTCCTTCATTTTAGAGAGTAGAAGCAAGACTGGTATAGCTTACTAAGTTTATTTAGTTTGAAGTAAGCCTGTTTGCCGGCTAATCACAGACAGATATCATGTGATTCAAGTGACATTTACTAAACGACAGCTGCGTATGCCGTGAGGGCATACGCAGAGAAAATGACGGCTGCTTTAGGAGTAGTTGCTAGTGTTTTACATGTGGCCGACCTTTAGTCAGGTTTAATTAGCGCAGCAAATATTTCCTGAATGTCGAAGGATGTAAAAAATAGTCGCTTTACTGTATATAAATTTAAGTGTGGTTCTGACATACCCATTCACAAAATCGTTTCGACAACTGAAATTTTCGGCATTTTCACATGCAGATGCAATACAGGCCCGTAGTGGTGCTCACTTGTGGCACAACGTATCCTAGATTTGTAAATAAACGGCAAGCGTTAAGTTGAGTCGCCAGAGTTTTTAAGCAAGCTTTTAAACACAAAGAAGAATAGCCTCCAAGAATAGCAGCGTCCATTGTTTTGAATTTTTATTCCGTTATACTTGTAGTTAGGAAGGTAGTTAATTAATTAATAATAATTTTTACAAAGGAAATACCGTGTGAAAATATTTATATCATACCAGGTAGCCAGGGTTTTTGATGGGGGTGGGGAGGGGGATGGGGGATGGGGAGGGTATGCGTTAGAGCAGCGTAAGAGCGATGTCATGAGCACCACAGGCGCAAGCCGGCTTGTATGAGGATTTGGGGTATTCGTCCCTGCTGAAATTCAGGCAGCCCCAGAAAAGTTTGAAAACTGGCCGTAAGGTTCCCTGAGAGAGCATTTCGTGAGTTTTTAGGGAAGTTATTATGCCAACCAAAAGCGGGGGGGGGGGGGGGGGACTCCCATATGGAATCGACGGGGATGCTCGTCGGAAATTTTCAATTTGACCCCTAAAAAGAGACCAATCTGGGCGTGACCGAAGCTAATGCGGACCCCTAAAAGAGTGCTTGAAATATAACGAATCAAAATTCTTTCTTTTTTGTTATTTCTTCGTGTGCAACCCTAAACGAGATCTTGACGGCTAAAAATAATGACATTTTGCCCAGAACACCCTAAGCGAGACCAAAATCCGAAATTTATACCCCTAAGCGAGACGACGAGCATCCCCGTCCATTTCATATGGGAGTCCCCCCCCCCCCCCCGGGAAACAGAAACTTCATGTGATATGTAGTTAGCAAGTTTCGTGAATAACATTAACAGAATCATATCCAGTGACCCTTACAACTGATTTACAAGGTGTTTTTATTATTACGGCCTAATTGCAGAAGCCCAAAATGTGTCACGCAAGTAATCTACATCAGTGGCGAAGCTTCGATCAAAGAGAATTAAGCCAAAGGATAAATATGGCGATGGAAATGACTGGCTTGATATTATCTTTGTCAACGAACCACGAAATTCGGCGCCTGCTGTCTCTCGGATCGCCGTATCGTCAACATTGTGACGATCCGTCACGGATCGTTACGATCCGTCTTTGGAAAAGTCAACCTGTCAGCATTGGATGCGATTTCAGCCCTGACGGTAGAATTGTTTCCTCTGGTTCAGCGGATGGCAAAATCTCTTTCTACGATCAGTTCACATCTCGTGTGATCAGGACACTGGAAGCACACTCTGCTCCATGTATGGATGTCGCATATCACCCCACCGTACCCAGCTGTGTAGCCAGCTGTGGGTGGAATGGACAGGTTAAAGTCTGGACATAACGTAGATGTACCACAATCTAGTAAACAACAGGCTGAATAAAAAAGGTGTTTTCCGTGCAAGTCTGTTCTCTGTGCGTTCTTAATAAATCGTTGGTGCATTCTCTACAGTGTTCTTGTGCGTTATCTGCGGTTTCCCCCATGCGTTTCTTCGGACGTTACAACGTGCGTTGCCAGCCCCCTTGAGGGTTTCACTTATAGTTTCCATGTTTATTTACTAGGTTGTTTGGAGTGAATTTGCTTGTGCCTTGCTTAACTTTCCGCGTACGTTCCTAATGCACGCTACTCGCACGTTATCTGTTACGCTTTTTGAACTACATCGTGCGTTCCTTGTTGCACGTGCGCCCGCATTCGTGTCCTGTGGGTTTGTGTTCCTGTGCTTTCACCTTGCGTCCTCTTGTGTGTTTCCCAGTGCTTTCTCCTTTACCTTCCCAGTGATTTTAGCTACGTTACCGTTTTATTCTCCGTGCGTTTCTCCTGTGTTACCCGTGTGTTATCTTTGGCATTTATATGCGTTTTTAGCACGTTACAGGATACGTTCCCAGTTCCACCCCACATGTGATTCCTCCCTTCAATCTTTCCCGGTGCATATTCTCATCCCCTCCCCGCATGTTTCCTGTGGGCTGTCCTTTCTGTGACTCTCATCTTTTGCTCCCTTGCACGTTTCCTGCTATGTTGCCGGCCTTTGTGGAATTTAGTGTGCGTTGCCGTCCGTTTCTTTCTGCGTTACTGCACGTAATCTCTAGCTTTCCCCATGTGCTTTTTAGCGCGTTATAGTTGGCGATTCTATGTGCGTTTCCTCGTTCGTTATCCCACGTGCATAAGCCGTGCGTTTTTTGTGTATTCTCCGGTACCCTGTTGCTTTATACCGGCGCGCGTACCCAGTGCATTGCCAGGGAATCTGGCGTTTTCGTCCGCTACTCATCCTGCATCCGTGCTTTCCCAGTGGGTTCTCCCGTGCGTTTAGTGTGCTTAGGCCCTGGCGGCCAACAGAAGTGAAAATGACTATGGGGACTGAGATTGTGATGAACTCGGCATGGGCTCAGCATTTTTGCTGTATAAAAATTAGGTCCATGCATATTATGATATTGTAAAGGACCTCTTAGCCACATGGCCATTGCTTGCACAGGCTTAAAAAAGCTCAGGAAAGTCCAAGAAAATGGAAAATGTGTTTTCTCCTTGAAGCTTAACCAACAGCCCTTGCCCACACAGCACAGTAGGCTTGCCAGGATGACTGAGCTACTCCTATTTGGACTACCAAGTAACACATGACAAATTGCTATTTGCTGCGGCTCAAAGAATGGCAGCAAATTTATGTTTTCACGGTTCACCAAAATTTTGACAGTTGCCAGGTCTACATCAGAATTAATAGCATGTGCTTGCAGGATTTTGCTGAGGGGAGTCATTCTAGACTGGCGTTTGCTGCAGCCCTCGGGTTCTCGTTTAATTTTATTTAGTATACTTTTTCATTGTAGTATTATGTTCCATAACCTTTCTCCCTCAAAGGTTGTTAAGCGCCTGGCTCTGCATTCGGGAGGGATCAGGTTTCGTCCAATAAAGTTTTTTTTCTGACGGGCAGTAGGCACGTTAGTATACCATATGTATCATTGTCTGATGTTACAAACAATAAATTGGGTCTGTTGCTCGCCGGAAGCTGGGCCGTGCAGTCTAATCTTGTGCAGCAGCCAGTACCGTATTTACCAGTGAAAGGTTGTTGTTTATTGACTGATGTAGCGAATAGGGGAAACGTGTTGAGTCTGTCAGAATTGTTGTGACAAAGTTTTTAGTACAAATGTACATTATTCCGGCGGCTTAGCTCGAGATTTTAGGCGAATTGTGCACTTTATGATACAAGCAAGAAATTTGGTACACTGAAAGTGGTCGCAAAGAGACGTTTTTTTTTTTTCAGATATAGTGCAAAGCCGGAAAAACGCCAGTTTCTATGGAAACTGCAATTTATTAAAATCAATGAAATTTTCTGAAATGTTTGCTTGTCCTAGTTTATAGACAAATACTATTACACCATGCAGTGATACAATGTCGCACGTACAAAATTTAGAATGAAATGCTGTAATTTAGACTGTTCACAGCCCTCTATTTTTCGTATATTTCTTCTGTAAGCGAACGGCGAACGCTGTGATTGAGGAATGAATCGTGAGAGACCTGGACGCTAGCGCAAAACGAAAACGCGAGGGGTCAGAGGGCGGGGAACGAAAAATCTATTTCCATGGTATCAAAAAGGTGGTAAAAACATAACAATTGTAAGCCTAATATAAAACATTCATATCTGTATTTTATAATAAAATCTACAATACAAGGTGTACAAAAGGGCAAGAAGTACTTTGTGGGGGAGGGGTGTCTTGGCTGAAAGTGTTATTGCTGCTTACCAGCTGAAAATAGGAAATTGGCATTGGCACCATATCATTAATTGAGAAGTGTGTGAATGTTTGTAATCCTGCAAAGTTTGGTGCTTGTATCAAAAATCGCACAATTCAGGAGCTAAGCTGCCGGACTACGTTTTATGAATGAACAAATTGAAGTCATCCTGACATTAATATTTGTTGCCATGGAAACATCCTGAGGTCACAAATACCCTAATTAGGACATTTTGAGGCTAATAACTCAAAAACTAATTGTTAAAAATTTGCTTTGGTATATATTCATCTAACCAACGAAAGGAACATTTTTGCAATTTTTCATGGCTCTGAATCCTGCCTACAAAATTTGTTAAAAAATTGTTACATTGTTTGTTTTGTCCGTGAGACAAAAATATATAAAAATGAAAACCTTCACCAAGTTGTTTTTGAGCTATTAACTTCAAATGGCAAAATAAGATATCTTAGAACACTTTTGTCATTGCCATGGCAACTAGTTTTGATGTCACAGTGATTTCGATTTGCCCATTGGTATAATCAACCTAATTCCCAGGGTCTACTTCACTTTCAAGATGGTGGCTGGGCATGCTTCTCTGCACCCAGCCACCATCTTGAAAGTGGAGTAGACACTGGGAACAAGTTAGTGGTAAACTCTGTACAAAGTTCTACAGTGTTACTTGGACGAAAATCACTAAAAAAACACATTGATTATGGTTTGTTTACATCTTAGGGAGTAAATTTATGCCTTTTTTGTCATTTAAAGGTTATTTTATTGGTCAGTGAGTACAAGTTCAAATTCTAGCAAACTTGCTGATGATAAAAATTAAAAACTAAAACTTTTTCAAAAAAATGTACAGAGCCACTAATTCCTTCTCCACTGGAGTGACCCAAAAACACTGACCTTCGGTCCATGGACCCCCATTATGGACCCGGTCCGTGGACTGCTTACAGACTGGTCCATGGACCTTCCCTATGGAACCCCTATGGACCAGTCTGTAAGCAGTCCACGGAGTGGGTCTGTAATAGGGGTCCATGGACCGGGGGCCAGTGTTTTCAGGTCACCCTCTCCATTGTATCTAACAATCTGGCAAATTAATCTTAAAATCATTCAGTCAAGTTATTAAAGTTTTGGTTCCTGGTTGCACGGTTATGCCCTTCCTCAATGCCTGATTGCAGGTAAGCTGCATGGCTGCCTCGTAACACTGCTTTCACAATGATTAACTACACCATTTTGATGAACTCTTTAGATTAAAGCCTTTTAACGTTCAAAACATCACTGTTTTGTCAGGTTATAAAATCCAAAACAATTAATTATTCCGTGGTATTATTCAACAAATCTGCATGATCCCCATATATGGTCAGAAAGTCATTGTTATCCATCATCCGTACATAACAGATATCCTGCGATATATGCAGGTTGCCAAGATTTGACTGAAATCCTGCAAAGGCTGCATAACCACAGATTTTCTCGCTTCTAAAAGCATTTTGTGGACAATTTGTTGAATAACAAAACAATTATCCTGCTCAATCTTGCAAAATATCGCCCGATTTTAGTACTGATTGTAGCACACCATTGAAGGGAAGTGCTTTAACATTGAGTTACCGCACTTTTACAGCTAGACAAGGATATGGGTGTAACCAATAGAAAACTGCCAACATGTAGATCATGCTGTGACAGGTCTAGTCAGTTTTGTGCAAGACTAAGACAATAAGCTAATTCAAGGATCTCAACTAAACCCAGCAGGTAATAATGGAATCACCTTATGACTGCCTGGTATGTAACATGATAATGAATACAGTGACCCATTAATTAGAGATTTATACATCACACTCCACTAACTGCATTTTACTGCTTGGGCCGTAAAACTTTCATTAAGTATAAATTATGACTTACACTGAGCTTTTTATTGTGTTGTTCGAAGTTCTCAATCATGGAGCCCCCATTAAATTTGAAAACCACATTTACGTTTCTACTTTTCTGCTGTACAGTTTGAGAATCCTGCACAATAATGAATTAGAACAGATGAACAAAAAGCGTATGAATGCAAACAAAGACAACCATATCGACATGTTCTTCAAACAATTTCAATTTGGTTCTGACATGGTCACATGGTCAATGGTGACACAAGGTTTTCTGCTTAAAAATGCTTTGCTTTTGGCAATCAAAATTTTTCTAACTGTGACCATTATACAACAGGAAGTCAACAAAGGGCAACTTCCAAAATACTTGAGCTTGGAGCACTGTATGTAAAACTGAGTTGTACCAGACAGTAATCACCACCTATGAAACAATCTCACATTCATTTAAAACTTCTTTTGGTATTCGTAGACAACAAATGCTGTAATATTCAGGACCCAGTGAGACAATGGAACAAAACTTCCAGTTATTGCTTTCAGTATCATACTCGTACAAAGTCACTTTCCTGGAACGATCTAGTTCAAAGCAACCAGATACATATACTTTTCCCTTGAAACTCACTGCACTAATGGGATTATTCCTTGAAACAACTGTACTTGTGATGTTACTCCACATGTTGATGGTGGGGTCATACACTGTACAGAATGTTGCCTCTGTTGCATCATTTCTTAGGTACGGTGGCCCATATCTGCCACGGCAAAACTTACTTTTCCACGGCAAAACTTACTTTTCCACGGCAAAACTTACTTTCTCACGGCAAAACTTACTTTCTCACGGCAAAACTTACTTTCTCGCGGCAAAACTTACTTTCTCACGGCAAAAGTTACTTTTCCACGGCAAAACTTACTATTCCCGGCAAAACGTACGTTTTACACGGCAAAACTGGGACAGGATGTAAACAGAATCAAGATGGTGGCAGCTCACAGTGACAACGAAGACGACGGCAACGAAGGCGAAGAAGAAATACTCATAAAATACTATTTTTGTCGTGGTTATGAATACAAAGATATCTTAGATTTTTAGCAACCTACCACAATATCGAAATAAGTGAATGGACGTTACACAGACGACTGAGGATGTATGGATTATCGAGAAGAAATCTTGAATATGACATTGATGCCATAACTGACGAAGTTCGAAATGTGTTAGATGGTCCTGATTGTATTTCCGGCTTGATGTGAAATAAAAAGACAGGCCAAACACGACTCCCATTGGTCGAGATTTGTTATTGACGACCTTCAGATTTTTGCTCTAACGAGTATATCTTTTAACGACCTCCCTTTTCTGTACGAAAGGATGGGAGGGTCTTTGAATATTTCTTTGAGCACCGGTTGATTCTCTATTAGGTGCCACTTTTTCAGTAGAATGTTCTTAAGATTAGGCACAGAAGGGCGATATTCTGTTACGAAAGGTAGAATTCTGTTGTGCGTCTTTTGTTTATTTTGTAGAGCCGACATTCTTTCGCTAACTTTAACTCCTGACAGAATCCTCTCCGAAAGGTTATCTGGATAACCCCTCGCTCGCAATCTTCGTTTGAATTGTCTAATGTTTTCTTCAAAAGTTCTCTCTGAAGAATTAGTTCTGAGAAGCCCTTCCGGACTCCTGGAGGGTGGCAGGAGGTGAATTCTGTGTATTGGAATGTTTATGTCGGTTTGAAATGCGTGCGCACGTTAAGAATAGATTCTCTCTTGAATCTTTCGCCCATGTAAACATATGTATCCAGAAAAGTTCTCTGTGTCTCTGTGTCTGTGTCTCTGTGTCTGTGTCAGCCATAAATTTTATGGTCGAATGGTAATTGTTAGCTAGTTCTAAGAACAAGCCTAAGTCTATATTCGATAGGGAAAATATATCATCAATATATCTTTTCCAGACTAGTGGTTTGTTAGAGCTATGGAGGATGATTTCTGTCTCTATTACGCTCATGAAAATATTGGCAAATGTTATCGCAACTCGTGTCCCCATAGCAGTGCCATGAGTCTGTAAGCAGTGTTTCTCATTGAGTTTTCCTTCAGGATGAGGTCAAGCATTTCTCTAATGTAATGGGTTGGTATGGGAGGACTGTTTTTGTGGAATGTTTCGTATGCATTGCATACAGTGGCTATTCCTTCCTCCTGCGGAATGTTGGTATATAAGCTTGTCACATCCATGAAGACTAGGACTGCATTTTTCTCGACCTTCGTTTTTTCCATGAAGTTAATGAAATCTGTTGTATCTTCAAGATACGATTTTTGTGCTTTGGCTATAGGCTGAAGGAGATAATCTAGAAAAGATGATATTCGTTCTGTAGGGCCTTCACAGCTCGAAATGATTGGTCTTCCAACTGGATTTGGTTTGTGAATCTTTGTAAGAGTGTAGAAAATCGGAATTCGTGGCGGGTTTTGCGTGAGTAAAAGCCATTTCTCTGTCATTGTATCAATATGGTTGTCATGGTGCAGTGCTTTTATGAGTTGCGTGACTCTATGATAAGTTTCGGACACCATTGGTGATGAAAGGGCTTTGTAGTTTTCTCTAACATCTACCGGTAGTTGCATTTGCCCCTCGTGTATTTTACTTTTTTTATTCATAATGACAGTGGATGTGCCTTTGTCTGCCTTTTTGATATTAATTTTTGGGTTTTCTTTCTAGACGTCCTGTGTTCAGTTTATGTCTGTGTCCTGACAGAATAGACTCAATACAATTAGCAAGTGTAAAATCAAATCCGTCATACTTACACGAAATCTTCCTCTTCCGCTATGTTGGATCGGAGTGCGATGAAAAATTCCCGGATCTTTAAAGGCGGGGAGCTGTAGACACAGAGAGACTGGAACCCGGAAGTAAGTTTTGCCGTGAGAAAGTAAGTTTTGCCGTGAGAAATAAGTTTTGCCGTGGAAAAGTAAGTTTTGCCGTGGAATAGTAAGTTTTGCCGTGAGAAAGTAAGTTTTGCCGTGATAAAGTAAGTTTTGCCGTGGAAAAGTAAGTTTTGCCGTGGAAAAGTACGTTTTGCCGTGGAAGAGTAAGATTTGCCATGGCAGATATGGGCCACCGTACTTAGGCCACCAAACACAAACACTTTCTCATTGACAGCTACGCCACATGCACAGGCTCTTCCTTCGAGAGTTGGAGCAATCCTACTCCAAGATTTTTCTGTAGCATCAAATCTTTCAACAATCTTCAGCCAGGAACCTCCAACTGCATAGAGGAACTTTTTGCCAGCTACAGCACATATGCCACCCCTTGCAATGCTCAGGGATCCCACCTTTTGCCACAGGTTTGTCTCAGGATTATATGTTTGCACAGTGTTCAATGATTTTCCTTCATTTTTGTCCCTTCCACCTATGACATACAATAATCCCTGGAAAGTAACAACAGAAGCAAACTGAATTGCTTGATTGAAGGACTTCATGGCAGCCCAAGTGTTTGTTGATGGATCGTAGCATTCTGCCGGATAGCCATCTGAATTTCCTCCAATACAATACATTTTTCTGTGGCATGAACTGGTCGACTGGCAGTACTTTTGTTGGTTGGATAGCATGTTGGCCAGCTTGTACCACTTGTTTTCTGAAGGTAAGTAACACAATGTACTCTGACGTGTTCCACGAGCAACAATGACATCTTCATGAGTCTTCAGGCAGTTTCTCGGTGGCTGAGAAAAATAACACTCCTCTGTACCACTAAACGCCAATTTCATGGCATCTAAGGCCAAATTCATATGAGGGGTGATTACCGCCAAAATTAAGTTTGGAATTTTGTTATGCTGTTTGTCAATGCGGTTCGTAATGTTCTCACTGGTGTTTTTGATGTTACGAATTGTGTTCTTCGTGTTCTCGATTATATTCGGCAAAACATCACTGTTGTTTTTGTTGCCCGTGCTTTCGATTATTCGTTGCGAATTATGTTCTGTACTAACACATTGTGATGTTCCATATTGTGTTATGCGAACTGCGATTCTATTATTCGTGTTTCGAATTGTGTTCTTCCAAATCCGGGTCTTCAGGGAGATAGGCCGCTATGGTCTGGTGCGAGTAATATATAAATTACAGAAGATCAAGGAATCAATGACATTGCAGGAAATGTTTTACCTATCGGGAAACAATTTCACATTGAAGTATGCAAATGTCGGCTTCTTCCAACGAGTTGTTTATTTGTCATCGACTCGGAAGTTTTGTTTCTTTTCCGGATAGGAATACTTTTAACCCGACCAAGAGTAACGTTTTTTGGTCAGTTGTAAATTTGAGTTGAGATCACTCGGTCGGCGATATTATCGATTAGTGTTGCGATATTCACGTCTTCCAGTTGACACACAGGTTTGGAAATGAAGCATGTGCATTATGTCCCGCCGTCCCAGACATGAGGTATTCTGGAAAAAAAACAACTCAGCGATCTACAATTGATTTAGCTTCTTATATATCCTTTCTGTGCGACAAAGTTGAAAGAAACAATAAATATCCAGACATTTGCCGAGTAATAATACCTTTCAAGTAAACATTATACTCAAAATTTTGAATAAGTTCTCAGTCGCTGACACAGCACATTCCGACAAAAGCGTGACCTTCGCGCGTCGAGTTGCCTGTCACGATTGTTATTTTTCTTTTATCCACGCCTCTGGTTTTTTTAGATTGTCCTTCAATGTGTATTTATCTTTGAAAGAACAGGAATGCACCAAACGAATTGAAAAGGTTTCGGTAGTCACTCTGCATGTATTTGCATTTCACAACAGCGCCGGTGGTATTACATTCTCGGTGGCCGTAAATGTAAACAAAGGGCTCGCAGTAAATGCCGTTTTTCGTTTGCTGTTCAACATCCTGTTTCCTTTGATTGGCGTTTTATTTTCGATTTTTGCTGCAAGAAACGTTTGCTTGTTATACAAACTAACCAGGAGAACCTTACATACAACTAATTCGTAAAACATTATCGCTCCCGAGAATTGTTTACACACTGGCATCTGTGCAGATTTTCCGTCAGATAAGAGAACTCGGCGGCAGAAAGATTTCACCGGACGAGCCGTTCCACTTCTGCTGCTTGTATACGCCTAGATACTTGTTTTTTCCTGAAAGGATGATCCAGGTCGTTGGACGGATTACTCAAGTCGTTAAAACAGTTCGAACAGTTGGATGTTTTTACCAAACGGGTGACCAAGTCGTTCGAACGGATGGATATTTTTTTCAAACGGGTGGGCAAGCCGTTCGAACGGTTGGACGTTTCTACCGAACGGGTGAATAAGCCGCTCGAATGGGTGTACATTTTTTTCGAACGGCTTCCAAACGGCTTGCAAGTTACGGAATTCCGTTCGAAAACGGAAAGTCGTTTGTGTACGTTTTCCCGTGAAAGGTCACAATTTATTACTCGAACCAGACCATAGCGGCCTATCTCCCTGAAGACCCGGATTTGGAAGAACACAATTCGAAACACGAATAATAGAATCGCAGTTCGCATAACACAATATGGAACATCACAATGTGTTAGTACAGAACATAATTCGCAACGAATAATCGAAAGCACGGGCAACAAAAACAACAGTGATGTTTTGCCGAATATAATCGAGAACACGAAGAACACAATTCGTAACATCAAAAACACCAGTGAGAACATTACGAACCGCATTGACAAACAGCATAACAAAATTCCAAACTTAATTTTGGCGGTAATCACCCCTCATAAATTCACACAGTCTAAATTGCATTTTATCAAGGGATTTGATAAAATAACGTTGAAAAGGAAGTCGCGATTAATGTAAATAAAACGAATGTGACGAAATAAGTCGGAAACACTTTGACTTCTGCTCTCATTTCTTGCGATCCACTTCACTACAACTTCGAAAACCTCTTCCTCTCCTTTTAAGACGATTTCATCACTTGAGATCCACTCCTCAACTTGCGTGTTGCTCAAATTCAAAAAGTCTTCAGTTTCTGCTACAGCAACAAAGTTTGCTAGAATGAAGTCCTTCGCTTTTTTCTGCAATTCTTCACACCGATATCTTACAGCCAGATAATAAGCCGCGATACAGCTGGAATAAGACAAGGCTTGTGCAATGACGTTGCCACACAATTCTTTCAAGGCAGGAAGAAGAAGATAATCTGCTACAGCCATCAAATCACAGGCAGTGGCTTCATTGAGGTCAACACGACCTGTGTACAAATACTCCAACACTTCTTCCATAACATCTTTGCTCATTTCTTCCAATCGGATCAATCCTTCTTTCTTCTCTTTCATTTCACTGTTCAAAGCGTTGAAAAAGAATGGACTTGCTGCACATAACACGAAGCTGTGAGCTTTCAAACGAGCTTGGTGGTCACCGGAGCCAACTTCGAGAATCACATCACAGCAGTGATCATTCCTTCGCTGAATATCGAGGCGTTTCATCATTTCTGCACAAAATTGATACTCGTCAGTCTTTTCAATTGCCTCAAGAAGAGAATCCATGACTAGGCTGAGCTGTAAACACCGTAAAAGCGGCTAAAAGGAAAGGAAAGAACGCCTCAGCCACAACACATGGAACATTTGATCAAATGATCGAAATTTGATGCCGTCGAGGGTATTGCCGCTGTACGTTATCGGAGCCGGCAGTCAGTTTAAAGTTCCCGCCAAATTAAAAGCGCGGGAATTTGTTCGTTGGCAACCGGTCGCGCACTGATCCTACAAGCTGGTAAGCTAACCATTAACGGGGGCATTGCCAAATCCCCATCAGCAAATCGTGATTTAAAGTGGGGGTACACCCGATTTTGAGTGAAATTTTAAGTGGTTTAATTAAGGAAGGGATAGAAGTAAGAAAAATATTTTTGAAAAACCAACAGACAGTTGACCCCCACGCAAGAGCACCCCAGGTTGTCATGGGACTGTTTGGGTGTCCATATACTATTTTTTAACTTTAAATTCTAATTTTAAAATCACATTAAATCTCTAATATTTCTTATTTCTCCAAATTTTACTAATCCTTTGAGAAAAACTATCTCTTCCCAAACATCCCCAAAACTCACCAAAAAATTTACAAAACACCGCTTAACATAGCTTTGTGAAGTGAGCATAGAGTTTCTAGATTACTTGAAACGCGGACGAGATATTCGCATTAAACCAAGTTAGCGGTGGAAAAACAGGCTTCAGGTGTACCCCCGCCTTAACAGCAACAAAAAAAGTTTTATTGATTTATTTGCTTTTTATTCATTTATATTCTTATTTTATTTTGGGCTTTTTCAGGTACACACTTGCATACAGGTAGCTATGCCCCTGGACACATCAGTGACAGATACACTCTTATTGCAATGTTTCAGCAGAAGAACTTTTTGTTAATAAAAGAACATTCTTGATGATGGTTAATTTTTTTAACTATACTACTGGTATTTTTTTTCCATGCAGCATTGCTCTTAGCCACTCACTCCATGATCCAACTTCAGGGCAGGGTTACTCAATAGCAGATTTACACTTACCCAGGATTAAAAGTGGATCGAGGGCTCAATTTCTCAAGTATTTTCATATCTGATGATTTGTTAAGTCTGAGACTAGTTGGCATCAAAACTGGAGGACAAAAGTATAAAGAGAAAACCTCACTGAAAAAATTAAAAACCGAAATCATAAAACCATTCATAAAACCATTACTAAACAAAGTCTTTATTTATTTATATATTAATATATACATTTAGGCAGGCCTAAAAGCGGAGCTCCAATTTATCTTTTTTTTTTGCTCGAGTAAATTACAGTGTTACCAAATAAGAAACCACACTATATTTCTAAGCTTATACGATGGCCCACATAGGTACAAAAAACCTCATGATTTTGTTGGCGAAAGCGACGACAATATATTTCGTGATTGACCCGTCTGAATTTTCCTGCCTTTAGTGACAGGTTCTAAAATTGAAATTGACGAGTGCACTTTATTGGGTTCCTCACGTACGCACGTATGCGCAAAACAAATCTTAGTAAAACTTTTTACAACGATAACTGTACACTAATTCGTAATACACCTCTAGGACCTGTATGAGTTATTCAATGTAAAAAGAACCTTGACCTTGTTTTGATTACTACAAAACTGTTAGGGCAAGAAAATCAACTCAAGGCAAAAACAAAGTACGTACAGAAAAACAAAGTGAACTCGCTGCTAAACACAGTAAACTAAATGAACTCACGCCACGGCAAACTGAGAAAATCACGGCGGCAAAACAAACACTGCAAATTGATGGTGCCGGTTATGTAAGTCATTTTAAAGCAGTGTTTGTGTAAGAATTGTAGCACTTTGTGATTTGCAAAGTGGTGCAAACTAACTTAGAATAAGCTTACAATGATGTTTTGACTGTTTTGAACCGACTTCTTTTCGTTGCGGTTTGGTTGCATGATTTACTAATTCTGTTTTCAATATCGTACCCGTTTTGCCGTTGCTAAATACCTAAGAGAATTTTATGTAGAGAACTGAATGAATTTTCTTCATTTCTGGTAAGTAAATATGCGGTAGGTTAAGTCTGAACCCACTCAGCCTAGCACAGGTATCTCGCAACGAAACCGGCAAATTCAACACACTCACTAACAAGCAGTGATATTATGAGAAACAAAACAAATGCAAGCGAGCCGAAATCGCGATTTTGATCCGTGAAGCTAAATAATTTGTTTTCAAAATCCACAGTCACAGCTAACTCCAATAACTAAAACTGAAAATAATTAGTCTAAACAAAATATTTACTAAACAAATGTGTAAAATGTACAAACATGAACAGGCTTGATAAATATTTACGTGAAGATCTGAAAACCGACACAACTTCAAATTCATTCATAAATGAAGTATAATTCTCTCAATATAAAATTAGGCTTATGCTTAGTGCATACATTTGCGTTTAATACCTCATTATTGAAGAAGGCTTATAAATTCTGCAGGGATAAGCTTTCAAACCAGCCCAATAATATCGGAGACGAACACGGCAAATTCGTTGCAAGCTTAGTCCAACGCAGCCGACATATACATTGTATGAATTATCACCAAACATCAGTTTCTCTTTTCCCATCGGTGTAGCCTTTAACAGTCTTTTATCCTTTACTTCAGTGAACTTGATCGGCTCTAAATTCACTTTTGTTTGAGCTCAACTCAGTGATATTCAGCCTTGCTCAGCCGTAGGTCGAACCCTGCTCATCGCGCTTCATGTTCCTATCGGCAATTATTTCGGATCTTCCCGTTAAGAGGTTGTCCTAAATCATTTGGCATAAGTTTCCATGATGTAGATGAATAAATAAAGCGAGAAATATTCACGAAAATCGATGTTTGCCAGCAGCTTTCTTCGCATCTTTCATTCAGCTTTAAAGGTGCGTACCAAAGATTTGCCGCCTTTTCGTACAATTGCTTCGTTTAAGTTGAAATGAAATGTCCAGATCATTCATTTAACATGAGAAAAAAAAACTAAACTAATTATTTCTAAAATAGATTTAGCCAAGCCTAAAAGCAGAGCTTGTTGGTTATTTACCTTGCCCTTTATTTAAATCTGAATTTACGCGATGATAAAATTATCAGGCTAAGTAAAACACTGAGTACTTGAGCCCGCGATCAACTGGAAAACCAATACCTGGTCAGCGGTCAACTTTCAAAAAAGACGTCACCTCGATTAGCTCTTCGCCTGAGCCCGCGATATGGTCATGTGATACTGGTCAGCGGATACCTTGTTTTGACAGCTGTCAATTGACCATGACATGGAAGTTCAATATCAAAGATTTAACAGTAACCAAGGCGGTAATTGTCCTGTCACTCCCCTCCCCCTCCACCTCCCCCTCCCCCAGAGTCTGTACGGACGGACGCTCGGACGGACGCACGTACGGACGCTCGTACGGTCACGTGACTACCAAATTTTCTCGCCCTCATGGGTTTACCAAAATTTCTTACCCATGGTGCTCCGCTGGCGCGCTTCGCGCGCAGGAGCTCCGCTATAAACTGTATTGAGTTTTGGTTCATGACTGCATGGCTTTCTCACAACAACGGCATTTCGATGAACTGTTTAGCTTCCATGTCTTTCAATCTTCAAAATATCACCTATCAGGCTTTGAAATCAAAAAGGTCCAAAAAACAATTCCTCAGTGTTGTCACTCAATGTAAAATAAGTGCATTTATTAATGAGACAAGGTTCTCAATCAGCTTTTCTCATCAATTTCTTCAGTCTCGCCTAACAACATGAAACCTCTGAGTACTGTAAAAGGCGAGCTAATTTTTAGGGAGGCCTCTTATCCATAAGGGCATGGAGAAGCTCTAAAAGAGCCCTGCAGTCATTAAACAAACATTGCAGGTCAAAGCAGAAACTTTGTAACTACATAAAATACAAAACTTAAGCACCATGTTAGTCAGAAAAGTTTTAATGAGAAAAGTTATATCTTCCTTCGAGCGCTACATGTACAGCAGCTGCTATAGCTAAATATAAGCACCCCGGGCAGGGCACCCCCCAAAAAGATTATACGGGGAGGCTCCAGTACCCCAAGGTCCAACGAGAAACTCATAAGGAGTTGAAACGTGTAACGCGCGATCATAGCGTTCAAATATTCAGTTTTGCCAAGTACCATATTTGGAAACACAAAGGGTTTGTACGCGAATGATTTACACACGTAACGGCCCACGCAACAAAATTTTCGGTTTCGCAGTAAGTCACTCGCGTGCTCTGAATTGATTGGATGATTTTTTCTCGTGATTTTCCAAATATGATACTTAGGGGTGGACCATTTGACTTTTGAGGGGGGGTTGGGTGATTTGGTATAGGCATGAATTTTTTTTTTACTATTTCATGCACTAGGATTTTTTTCTCGGGGCAGGTGTGTGCATGATATTTTTTTTTTCCATATAACATGATGCAGGATCCGGCTAACTGAACGACTGTATGAAATTTTTTTTCGGCATTGGTCGTGTGCATGAATTTTTTTTTTGTACAAGTATGCTTGCAGGATGTTTTTTTTCAAAATCACCCAACCCCCCCCCCCCCCTCTCCCTCAAAAGTCAAATGGTCCGTCCCTTAGTGGAAACGAATGTTCAAACACTTTGTACAATACGAATCATAGGGAGTTACACGTTTCAACCCTTATGGGTTTCTGGTCCAACTCATTACCTTTTATATACCATTTTGACAGAAAACGTACCCCTTTCGTATACCTTTTATTGAAAAAGGCAGCCATTTTATATATCTACTTTGAAGAACACTGTTTTCATTTTCTAAGTAAAATAAAATAAATTAAAATGATACAGCCATAAGGTGTCTGCTCAAACTGTTTTAATTCAAAATTATTACAGATTTGCCTACCCTTTCTGTTGAGACCTTTATGACTTTAATGTTGTGACTTTATTAACGCACGAGAACTTTACACTTGGCAATTTTACGCCTTTTCGCGCGCGCTGATTTACGTACTTTGTTTTCATTGGTAACATTTAAGCGCGCGCATATTATTCAAATTTAAATTTTGTCACGCGTAAATGTTTGTGGCGCAAGCAATAAAACCAGAATTTTGGATTTTGTATTGAATCGGTTGTTGGTTTATTTGTGGACCATTTAATCGTTTTATTTCGGAATTTCGGAAAACGGATCGGACTTTTGTTGTGTGTTCGGAAGTCGCCCGAACACTTTCATTTACCTAAACCTGTGAAATCCCTACCCTTTGTATATACCTGAAGCCTGAAAAAAGGCACCTTTTTCAGGTGGAGCCTCCTCATATAAGCCATAATAAGCAGTCCCCCCTCCCCTGGATAACCACATGGGCTTACCTTAGGGAGGGCTTGTTTTTGAGAATTGAGCTGGGGTGGGGGTGGGGGCTTATTTTCAGAATTGTACAGCATGTCTCAGACCCAGTACAAATGATCCAGCCTCGTCCCCAGTTGTCCCAGGTGAGTCGGGATGTGACATCACCCGTCAGGCTTGCTGGGAGAAATCGCCCGAGTTCGCGTTCGGTACCAAGCTTCCTCCGCTCACTCGCATAGAGCGGACTGGCCTGGGGACAAGGCTGGTAGTGATCTATGATATTAATCCTGGCTGGTTTCTGTTTACAACAGACCATGCCAGTCAGTCTAAAATTTCATCTCATGTGAACACTTTTCATTGTGAAACATGTTTCATTTGTGATCAGACTTAGCGTGACCTAGTGTGAACACAGTACAGTGGAAACTGATCAATACAAACACCAAAGGGGCATGCAACAATCACAGACTTATTTTGTAGATACAACTAAACCTAAGATTTAAAAGGAACAGAATGATCTCTAACGCCTTAATTGCAACTTAAAGTGCTTATGAAGCGAAATTTTTTCCTACCGTTTTAAGGTTTTCAATATGTATACAAAACCACTGTAAACTTAAAAATTCTATGCAACAAAGATTTCTGCCATTTTGCTGGGGTTTAAAATGCCGTCCTTCCGATCAAACAGTGTCTGGAGAATGGATCGAGTTTTATCCAGATTGTGACGCCACGTTGGTTGCAAAGGTTTTGTTTACACTCTGTGTGTCTCAGTGAATCTCTCAAGCACAGAAAAAATGTCTAGTGACGAGTCCGAATTTTAGTGTTTCGTACGGCTCTTCGGGCAGTGAAGGTAGTAGAGAAGAAACAGACGAGGATGACGCTGTAGTCTGCAACCAAAGTGACGTCACAACATGAGGTCATGTGGTAGTTTGGCTGCACGATTCAAAAACCCTTTTTGAGAGCAAAATGCGGTAACTTTCATGAGTTGTAAAATCGTCAATTTGTTTCCCCACAGTCTCAAATTTTCAGATATTTTCTTTAAGATGTTAAACACTGGAAAATATGCATAAAAAATTTTCTCTTCATATGCACTTTAAGGACCTTAAGTTCACCTTACACGGAGTAACTTCAGAATACCCGGCCACGATTGCGAAACATGAATCTCCTGCTCCCATAGTCCCGCAGTCACATTAATAATTAAATTAAAAAAAGAAATTCGGCTCATGGATTATAGAACAAGGTATAGTCATGTGTATCGTGCTTGTTTCAGCTCATGGATTATAGAACAAAGTATATTTATGTGTAGCGTGCTTGTTGTTGCTAACACGACAACGTTTTTGATTTGCGGATGACCACAGGACTACAGGACTGCGGGAGCATGCTTCTTAAGTATTTCTCTTTTGTTTCCATATGCAAATATTTATTGACTGCGGGAGCAGAACATTAATGTCACACAATTGTGGCCGGGTATTCTGAAGTTTAGCCGGTTACACCCACCTAATGAGTCAAATATCTCACACTTCGTGTACTTGCTGGTCAAGCACAGGAAGAAAGACTGTTGTCAAGCATGACAAGTAATTACCATACCATATTAATTAATATTAGAATGCATTTAACCTGTAGAAAGTTGCCATTTCCTAACAGAGTGCAATTAGCACACAATTGTTACAAATGAAAATGTGCAGTGCACTGAAAAGTGTCAGTAAAGCCAGTGTAAGAGTTCTTTGTCAGGACAAACAAAGCTGTCTGTAAAAAGTGGGTGTCCATATTAGGCGGTGTCTGTATAGTGGGGTTCTGAAACTCAGTGAAAGTTTCTTCATAGTGAAACCTGAGCCTGAGTCAAATCCTTGCCAATAAAGTCAAATGTCCATGCATGTCACTGTTGACTGGTCAGTGGTAAATGTACAATGAATATGCAAATTTCTTGTGATTTTGAATGTTGTGGTTTAAATTTTATCATGGTTTAAAATTTTTCAAACCAGTTTGATTTTTATTTTCCTTTGTTTTAGATTATGATAATCAATACAAGACAATGAAAACTAAAAATCAAACTGGTTTGAAAAATTTTAAACCAAAGAGAAATTTAAACCACAACATATACCCTGAGTATTCATTCCTTAAAGCACAAGCTAGATGAAACGAGCGACTCTTGAAATTTCCATTGCAGGATCAATTTTCATCGAAGCTAGGCATGTGCAATTCAACAGGAAGTCCGATATTTTCAGACCATTCAAATTGAAATATTCCAGGCTTGCTTGTTTCATGATTGGGCAGGAAAATGATTTTGCATCTGCTGAGTACTGCATTTTCTGGCGCTCACGTTTACAACTGAGAATACCAGACAGTCATGTAATTAGCACTCATGAAACCACCTCACATTCATTTAAAACTTCTTTTGGTATCCGTTGACTGCAAATGTTGAACACTTCAGGACCCAGTGACACAATGGAACAAAATTTCCAGTCATTGCTATCAGCATCATACTCCTGTAGAGTCGTTTTCCCAGAATCATCTTGCTCAAAGCGACCACATACATATACTTTTCCCTTGAAACTCACTGCACTTGTAAAATTAAATCTTGAAACAACAGTACTTGTAATGCTACTCCACATGTTGATGGCCGGGTCATACACTTCACAGAACGTTGCCTCTGTTGCATCATCTCCTAGGCCTCCAAACACAAACACTTTCTGATTGACAGCTACACCACAGGCATTCGACCTTTCTTCAAGAGTTGGAGCAATCCTACTCCAAGCTTTTTCTGTAGCATCAAATCTTTCAACAATCTTAAGCCTGGAGCCTCCAACTGCATACAGGAAATTGTTACCAGCTACAGCACATATGCCACTCCTTGCAATGCTCAGGGATGCCACCTTTTGCCACAGGTTTGTCTCAGGATTGTAAGTTTGCACAGTGCTCAATTTCTCCTCATTTTTGTCTTCTCCACCTATGACATACAATAATCCCTGGAAAGTAACAACAGCAGCAAACTGGATTACTTGATTGAAAGACCTCACAGGAGTCCAAGTGTTTCCTGATGGATCGTAGCATTCTGCTGGATGGCCGTCGGTATTTCCTCCAATACAATACATTTTTCTGTGACATGAGCTGGTTGTCTGAGAATATCTTAGGCGTTGGGATAGCATGTTGGCCAACTTGTACCACTTGTTCTCTGAAGGTAAGTAACACCATGTACTCTTATGTGTTCCACATGCAAAAATGACATCCTCGTGAGTCTTCAGGCAGTTTCTTGGTGGCTGAGCAAAATAGCACTCCTCTGTACCGCTAAACGCCAGTTTCATGGCATCTAAAACTATGCTCGAGCACTCTTTCTTGTCTTTTATCAAGGGATTTGTGAAAATAACGTTGAACAGAAAGTCACGGATAATGTAAATAAAACGAATGTGACGAAACACGTTAGCAACACTTTGATTTCTACTCTCATTTCTTGCGATCCACTTCACCACAACTTCGAAAACGTCTTCCTCTCCTTTTATGACGATTTCATCACTTGAGATCCACTCCTCAACTTGCGTGCTGCTCAAATTCAGAAAGTCCTCAGTTTCTGCTACAGCAACAAAGTTTGCTACAATGAAGTTCCTTGCTTTTTTCTGCAATTGTTCACACCGATACCTTACAGCCAGATAATAAGCCGCGATACAGCTGGAATAAGACAAGGCTTGTGCAATAACGTTGCTACACAATTCTTTCAAGGCTGGAAGAAGAAAATAATCTGCTGCAGCCATCAAATCACAGGCACTGGCTTCATTGAGGTCAACATGACCTGTGTACAAATACTCCAACACTTCTTCCATAACATCTTCGGTCATTTCTTCTAGTCGGATCACTCCTTCTTCCATTTCTTTCATTTCACTGTTCAAAGCCTTGTAAAAGAACGGACTTGCTGCACATAACACGATTCTGTGAGCTTTCAAACGAGCTTGATCACCGGAGCCAACTTCCAGAATCACATCACACCTATGATCGTTCCTTCGTTGGATGTCGAGACGTTTCATCATTTCCACACAAAATTGATGCTCGTCAGTCTTCGCAATTACCTCAAGAAGAGAATCCATGAGTAGGCTGAGCTGTAAACACAGTAAAAGCAGCTAAAAAGAAAGGAAAGAACGCCCTAAAACACACGGAAGGACACGGAAGTGATATTTGATCAAAGTCGAGGGTATTTCCGCTGTACATTTACGGGGCCCACAGTCAGTTGTTAAGGGGGGAGACTCTTAACTACACAGCAGTTGCTAAGGAATGGCTGAACAGTCCGGGATCGTTATCAGATTTGATAACTATGTGCCGTCACAACATGGCGGCCATTTCAAAAATCGGGAATTTTCGTATTCACTTCGCTTTTTTCATATTGTTTGTTCGGTTATACTCGGGTAATTTACCCATATTTCTATTCGATAAGTACCAGAAAGGAACAAGCTTCACGTGTTTTGAAGATGGCGGTCGAAGACGAGCGTAGCCTCCCACGCAGTCGTTTTTAGGGGAGATCGGATTGCACTCGCTCCCCACAATCAATACCCTGAGACTCTCACCCACCCGGAAGGAAGTAATTCGAGTCTTAGGCCGGGTCGGTAAGCTATCTGTTGGCCGTTTGGGTAATGCGGAGTTTGAATCAAGCCTCTGCCGATGTACGAAAGCCGAGGAGGGACATCAGACTTCAGACTACGGACTTCAGACTACGGACTTCCGACTTCCGACTTCCGACTTCCGACTTCCGACTTCAGACTTCAGACTTCAGACTTCAGACTTCAGACTTCCGACTTCCGACTTCCGACTTCCGACTTCCGACTTCCGACTTCAGACTTCAGACTTCCGACTTCCGACTTCCGACTTCCGACTTCCGATTTCCGACTTCCGACTTCCGACTTCCGACTTCCGACTTCCGACTTGAAAACGTCATAGACATGCCTACACAGACCTCCCTATGTGGTTTAGGGATGGACCATTAGAAAAGTGATGGGGGGGGGGGGGGGGGTGGGGAATTTTTGGCTTGCAAGAATTTTTTTTTGGCCTATTGCCTGTGCAAGAATTTTTTTTTTGACTGCAGCGCTGTGCACGAATTTTTTTTTTTGATAAAATCTGCTTCATGCACAATTTGCTATTGAATTTATTAAAAACAGTGCTTCTTTGATTTATTAAATACATAGCTTGTACTTTCCATTTATTTTATGACAAATTCAAAAAGTAACTGGCAGTTTACAGGTGTATAGTGAAAAATTGTGTAATTAATATACCTTTCAGGCCCGTAGGAATGAATTTTGAGGTGAGGGGGCCCAAACGTTAGCACTGATTGTGATGTACCTTGTTGTTACTTATTTTCGCGGGACTTAATTTTCGCGATTTTCAAAAGTCGCGACCCGCAAAAAAAGGTTTTCGCGAAATTTAATACTTAAGTTTCGGCGTTCGAGCTCTCTTCTTCTGAACCAATATCATCATTCTGCAGTACTTGGTGCAGTCGTCGAACTAGCTCTGCTTTGTTGGAAAGGAAAATGTCGAACTCTTTTCAGTTTCGTTTTGTTATATGGTCCTGTTCAGTGTCATTGGAAACTATTGCTATGGAAACTGACGAACTTTGCCATCGAAAAAAAAATGCAAATTAGGCTAAGGGTAGATTGAATCTACCCATGGCTTATTATTACTGTAATAAAAGAACGTATTTCGCAAAATAAGCACCATCTACTGACATGTTGGCAGTAACACCTTTTCGAACTTGATCAAAAATATTTTCCAGACTCTTTCTCAGTAAGACACTACCTCGCTGGAACCTCTATTTTCATTCGCCCGCTGTAAACACTACCTCTATTGTTATTCAGGGATAGGGGCATTGTTATGACCTGTTATCTATTGTTTGAAGAACCAATAAAGTAACTCGTTCCGAGAGGTAGTGGGCGACCCCTCTTTCTAGCAGTTTATAATATTCACGGCTTCCCTAGAGAGAACGAAAAAGAGAAACAGATGTTAACTGGAGCACGAGATTGATTTTGGTGACTAACTAGGTCTAACTAGCTAAGAAAAACTACAAACATCGAATCGTGAGATTAATATTCTACAGCAGTTCAGCAGACAGCTCATAAAAAGACTAACGTTAAAAACATTAGTGCGAGGTTAATATTCTGCTCACAGATAACAACAGTTCAATAAGAACTGACTACCCAAGTAGAACAGAATAATTTCGGTAGAGGTTAATATTCTGCTCACAGATAACAACAACAGTTCAATAAAGAACTGACTACCCAAGTAAGACAGAACAATTTAGCGCGAGGTTAATATTCTGCTCATAGATAACAACAGTTCAATATAGAACTGACTACCCAAGTAAGACAGAATAATTTAGTGCGAGATTAATACTCTGCTTACAGATAACAACAGTTCAATACAAGAAAAGTAAACTTAAAGTGTATAACTTTTAAATTTTGTAATATAACTTACCAATGTGGTTTTTGTCTTCAGTCCATAACATGGTTTGCGCAACCTTGTATTTCCAGTTATTTTGCCGCCAGAATTAATTAATTCGCGGTGACAATGATCGAAAGACGAAAATGCCGAAACTCTTGTATTCATAAGACGAAACGCTTGCATATTCCTGGGCGTCGCTTTCCGGGTTCGCAATCGTCTACACTTGCAACATAGCGATAACTATATTACAAAGAAAATGCAACTAAGATGCGTAAAGATGCTCCTCAATTGAGGCAGATTCATTCAAGAAATAAATTACAATAGAATCCTTCAAAGCGCCACTTCTCGTGCTATTCGTGTATTCCTGTTATATTACCGCATGTAGAAAATACTATTGATCCAGCTATTACTGGTGTCAATTTTCCTCGGTTTGCATAAACATGTACAGATGCAACTTACCAAAGACGATTTATACGCGCGGCTTTGTTGTGGACAATCAACTGATGTGTTTCCAATCTCGTGTCGTGCTGCTACAAAAATGCTGGCTCAGACTTGACAGTGCAGCCAGGAAAACTTTTGGGAACAACAAGCATTGCTTGAAGTCTCGCAAACGCCTATAATGGCACTTACGCGAGGAAAACTCCATAATCCGTAAGACAGACGATTCCTGAATATGTCACTGGATACATTTATACGACCACATGAGACCTTTTTCAAAACCGCGAATGCAGAGACTGCGTGACAAAAGGAACAGATCTGCGGTCCAGTTTCATGTCGCATTTCCTGGCAACCTCATGGCCCGCCATTCGTAAAAAAATCCGATATTCAAAATGGTTCTGAACTTCGTAATGGTTTAGTGTTGGTAATGGTTTCGAGGTGTCGAAATGGTTTCGACAACGTCGTAATGGTTACGATTTCGAGGGTCTCCGAAATCCCGTAATTGTTTCGAGAATTCGTAATGGTTCCGACACCTCTTTTATGAAGTGGTCACTTGTCGTATGGTGTCGCGGGAGACTGAGCACTAGTGTTATTGTTATATTATTTGTAATTTGTTGCCATGGGAATTTACATTCATAAGCATCTCTCGATTATCGACGATGAAAGGTTTCCACGTGCACGCTGCAAGCTAATAGTCCCAAGATTGTCAAAAAGTAAAACAGCAATCGTTTTTTCTTATTTTGCACGTTCTCATTCGCATCCGTTTCAATGAAGTTCCTGTGGCTGGCTTTTGCTTCGTTCCTCTTTGCTACGTGCTTGACAAGGTGAGCTTACAGCTTTTTGAAGTATCAGTTGTGTTTCTTGAAAACGATTTTGAAATTTAAGCTCAACCTTAAAACGAGGTCAAGTCCTGAGATTATTTTCGTGTTTGTGGTTGTATTTACTGATTGTGCTTTTGTTTATTGTTGTTGGGATTTTGCTCAACGTTTTCACCCCTGAACGCGTGCCCTGAAATATGGCGGATTATTCCCACAATACCTTGCGACAGCCTTTGCAGCTAACGTATTGAAACTAGCTGCTGGGCTTCAAGTTGCAGTTCATATTTTAATTGTTATTTTTATTTTCTTCTACAGTGTTCACTGTGACAATGACCTGGATCATTTCGTCAACACAGTGGTATCCCTTTTAAGAGAGGTGGACGTTGAAATGCCAAACATTAGGCATGACAGAGAACGCTGTGAATTTTATGCAAATAGGGTGCTCTGTGCCATGCGTCACCTGGCGAGCATTGTTGTCTACCTGCAACATGGCAATGGCCACCCCCCCCGATCAAATTCGGCAACTGCAGACTTTGCGGGACAATTTGAAGGCCATATATAATTTACTCTTTGAACTTCCAGTGATGAATGGCTATGCCTATAGGCCTCCCACTGCACAACCATCAGGTCGTGGCCGACCTCGCTACCTACTGTCGACTGAGCAACTGGCATGTCTCAGAAGTGAGTTTAACAGTTGGACTCAGATTGCAGCTGACTTGGGGGTTTCAAGGCAGACCATTTTTAATAGAAGAAGGGAACTTGGTTTTTCACTGAACTTTGAACAATTTTCACCAATTCAGGACCAGGATCTGGACACTATAGTGCAAGAGAAATTAAATGCATTCCCCCGAACTGGTGAAACCAATGTGATGGCAGGTCTACGCCAACGTGGCATTTACTTACAAAGATGGAGGGTGAGAGAATCAATTCTTCGGGTTGATCCTATCAACAGGGCAAACAGATGGGGTCAAAGAATTCAGCGTCGCCCCTACAGTGTACCACATCCCAATTTTCTTTGGCACATTGACACTAACATGAAATTGCGTCATTGGAGGATGTGCATTCATGGTTGCGTTGACGGGTTTTCTCGAGCCATTATTTACCTCGTTGTCAACAACAACAACAGGGCAACAACAGTTCTCGGCTGTTTTCAGCAAGCTACCCTGGAGTGGGGCCACCCATCCCGTGTAAGAGCGGACAAGGGAGGGGAAAACGTGGCTGTTGGGGACTTCATGATTTGGTTCAGGGGAGACAATCGTGGAAGTTTCTTGACAGGCCCTAGTGTGAGGAACACGAGAATTGAAAGGCTTTGGAGGGATGTTGCTGAATGCGTTGTTTGCGTATTTTCATCTCTTTTTTTGTTCATGGAAGCTAATCTTATCTTAGATCCTGGAAGTGATGCTGACATCTATGCTTTACACTATGTTTTCTTGCCTCGAATTCAACGCCTTCTTAACAGATTTGTTCAACGCTTCAATGTACATTCCATCTCCACTGAACACAACCGAACACCTCGTCAATTATGGGCTTCAGGTTGTCTGCAAAACTTTCATTCACCAAATGCCAGCATCCGTGACATATTTGACACTGACATTCCCAGCAACCTTGATTTGTATGGTGATGACCCAAATGCCCCACCTCCTGACCCCGACAATGAGGTAACAGGGGTGGAAATACCCTCCATTGACATTAATCTTCAGAATGAGGTTATTGTTTCTATGCAACAAAACTTTAGCCCACTGACAGAGGACAACAACTTTGGCATTAACATATATTTGCAAGTTCGTGAATTCATTCTTGAGATTGTACAATCGAGGCAAGATACCTCACAGTAATTGTATATTTAAGCTAGTTACAGTTTTCAATCATCTTATCCATTTCCAGGAAATATCCATAAAACCCACCACCACAACACATTTTTGTCTAATCCACACACTTCCCCAAATTGTAAATGTAACTTAAGCTTCCTTATAATAAGTGTTTCTCATCGCTGCCAAACAAAAAAACTTATAATTTACTGTGACCTTTTATGGGGTGGCTATGGATAATTTCTGGTTGGAGATTATTAACTTGTATGCTTGTTTTTCATAATTTACACACCATTGTAAAGGAATCCTTTTTTCTAAATTGTACATTGTCACACCAAAGAATTAATTCTAAATTCTGTTGCCTTTAACATACACTCAGCTGAAATCATGGAAGTTACCGTATACTGGCCCGTGCCAGTTTCAAAGTACATGTAGAAAAGTATGGCAGAACTATGGCATAAACATATATTTGCAATTTCATGAAATTTTACTTTGGATTGTACTGTACATACAATCAAGGCAAGATACCTTGTTATAATGATCTAATTTAACTAGTTACAGTTTTCTTTGATTAAAAAAAATATTTATATATATTTTTTTCTCTGGGGTAATATTCATAAAAACCCATCACCATGAAACCTTTCTTGGCTATTCCCTTTACTTTTAATTTTTTCGCTTGTGGTCTGGCTATGGAAAACATTTTAAAATATGGATTTTTATGCTTGTTTTCATATTTGCTTTGTTTGCTTATCTCATTAACACTGACTGTGGTAGACAAATTCTTTACACTAAATTTTTCATCAGAGGAAAAAAATTTGCAATGTTGTTGCTTTCAACATCATATTTGCTGGCCTCAGTTAATTTACATGTACAGGCCTTTTACTTGTTTGAAAATTGTAATAAAAGTATTGTGGAATTATATTTAGTGCAGCTCTCCTTTATATTTCAACAAATCCATTTGGTGTATACAACTTTGCCCTTGCATAATAGGTGGGACCTTCCTAAATTTGGCTCATATTATTTTACATTAATATTTGAATACAAACGGAAAACATTACATTTTCAGAAAGTTCTGTCACACTGGCCACCTGCTTGAATGACAGTGCCTCATTGTCTGAGATTACTTCTTCCTTCCATGACATCCTGGCATCTCTATTCGATTTTTTACTCAATATTAACCTAGAGAACAACATATTGATAAGCTCCATTAAAACATTCAATTGGTCTAGTTAACAATCAAATGATTAATTCTATAACCAATTAAACCATTTAGATTTACCATTGTACCACAAGTAAACAGGCATATCCTTGACTTGTCGCAATAAGATGTGCAATTGACTTGATTTTGCAAGTCATTTGTTTTCTTTTCCCACATCACCACAAGAAAATCCTCAGAGTTTCAAACACTAGATATTTTGAAGGTGATATGTGATCTTTACATTTAATTTCCAATTTGAACACTGGATTCGAACCCGTGACCTCCGCGATAAAAATAACTGGTTTGAAAAATTTTAAACCAAAGATAAATTTAAACCACAACATATACACAGTCGCCAATTAGATATACGCTGTCAATTAGTTAAAACTTACATTCCCGATGTTAACAAGGTTGTTAACTGCATTTTGTTTTTAACAAAAATGAAGACATCGAGACTTCCATTGCTTTTCTTTACACCACATTGGAAGGTGCATAGCTTTGTTGCTATTGGTGGGCTCAATGCAGCTGTAGCCATTTCAATTTGATCTTTCTTTAGCTTCCACTCAAATGCCGCTTTGTCTGCCAGACTTGGTTGACTTATTTTCTAGGACAAAATTATATTCCAAGAAAAATCAAACTAGCCATATCCACCAACATCGGCTGGCGAAATTTGCCGAACGCTTAACGCCGAACGCGAAACAAAATCACCGAAACAAGCAAAACCATTACCATTATCGAGAGCTAACCATAAACATGCTAACATGGGCCTTTTTTAGGCCAACCTGAGCGATATCCAAACTAACCGGAATGCTTTTTAGGCTAACCTAAGTGCAAGCACTCCGGTTGGGTTTTGCTTGCTTCGGTGATTTTGTTTCACGTTCAGCGTTCTGCGCTCCGCAAATTAACCCTGCCGTGTTAAGATGGGCGGGAGGCCCATTTCCGTAGGGGAGTCCGGGGGCATCCTCCCCCGGGAAAATTTTGAAAACCTGGACACGCTCTAATGCCATTTGGTGCATTTTGAAACACTTTTCGAGAAGAATTACAATTCTGGTTTAATGTCAAAATAAGGCCCATCTTGTGCATGAATTTTTTTTCTTTGGGTTTTTCTTTGCATGAATTTTTTTTTCGCACATTTTGCCTTGCATGAATTTTTTTTGTTTTTTTCCCCACCCCACCCATCACTTTTCTAATGGTCCGTCCCTTACGGCGCAGCGACGCGTGAGCCTTTAAAGTTTTGCTCTGACGAGTATGTCTTTGAGCGAATTACCTCTTTTGTATGATATGATCGGAGGCAGTTTGGAAATTGTTTTCAGCAGTGGCTGATTTTGGATGAGACTCCATTGTTGCATCAGTATTTGTTTTAAATTTTAAAGTGAAAATATAAAATGTGACAGGCCAAACACGGCTCCCGCTGGTCGCTAAATGTAAGCCTTCAGTCTGTTAACGGAGGATTTTACACTCTCTAGAGCCGTTACAGTAATAATCTTTATGCCATTGTGTTTGCTAGCTCTGTGGCATATTTCGTTAGGTTTATCAGCTCATGTTTGTCGAAAGATTCATAATAGCCTTTAAAAGAATGTTGTAGTATTTTATGTGTATCGACTGAATCAGTGGATCTCCAACCGTCATCCTGTTTATCTGAAGTGGCGGTTAGTTCGTTGAATAACGTTTCGTTACCACAGTTCTCTAAGATCCGAGTCTTTTGAAGGCTACTGCAGTCTCTAAGCATTGAGAGCGATGGTTTCTTTGAGTTGTTTTTAAGCTCCCCTTAGTTTGAGCGTTTGAAAATCATTTATTGGGTACTCATGTTTCGCTTATACACATCGCCGGAAGTGACGTAGACTAGTCAATCAAATATCAAATCACTAGAGTGGTTGTGATTTGCGTTCTGGGAGGGGTCGCCATGCAGCTCTCGTAAGGTCTCACATGAGTGGCTGAGAGAACAATAGAACAAACAACAAGAACAATGCCCCTAGCCCCCAAAACAATAGCAGCTGCTACACTAGAGGACCAGTAGAAAAATTATGGAAAGCTGTAAACAAAGCGTCATCTCGTACCAACAAATCTTCGACTCCACAATGTATTATCGCTGACGGAGCTCATCATACAACTCCACAGTCTATCGCTTCTGCACTGAACTCTAACTTTGCTTCAATTGGGAGGATTCTAGCTGACAAAATAACATCTGTAGCTCGCACATCATTGCCAATTGCTCGTCTTTCTGGATCGTTTCAATTAAAAGAAATTAGCGAAGCGGTTGTCCTTGAACAATTGTTTAGTCTCAAGGTTAACAAAGCTATTGGCTTGGACAATATAAGTGCAAGGCTTTTGAAGTGTGGCGCCCAATCAATTAGTCATTCCATCACAAAGTTAATAAATTTGTCTATACGCTCAGGAAAGTTTCCGGGGATATGGAAGTGCTCTAAAGTGACAGCTTTGTTCAAATCGGGTGACCGAACAAATGCAACAAATTATCGTCCCATCTCAATACTGCCCACTCTCAGCAAGATCTTAGAAAGAGTAATCCACTCCCAACTGTACGAACACCTGGCCTCAAACAATTTACTTTCAAACAAGCAGCTCGGCTTCCGGCCCAAACGTTCAACAGCCACTGCACTGACTGGTTTTGCCGATGAAATCTTATTAAACATGGAAAGAGGGAACATCTGTGGTGCCGTATTTCTGGATCTTACAAAGGCGTTCGATACAGTCGATCACGGGATTTTGATGTCCAAATTGTCATCAGTTGGAGTCTCCCCCAGGTCTTTGGAGTGGTTTGCGAGACGTTTCCCTTCCTTCCTCCATTGGTTGTTGGAAGCGAGACGTTTCGCTTCCTTCCCCAATTGGTTGTTGGAAGCGAGACGTTTCGCTTCCTTCCTCTATTGGTTGTTGGAAGCGAAACGTTTCGCTTCTTTTACCCAAACAACAATACATGTATTGTGGGCGTGGAAGCGAGAGGTTTCGCTTCCTTCCCCCGTTGTTGGAAGCGAGAGGTTTCGCTTCCTTCCCCCATTGGTTGTTGGAAGCGAGACGTTTCGCTTCCTTCCCCCATTGGTTGTTGGAAGCGAGACGTTTCGCTTCCTTCCTCCATTGGTTGTTGGAAGCGAAACGTTTCGCTTCTTTTACCCAAACAACAATACATATATTGTGGGCGTGGAAGCGAGACGTTTCGCTTCCTTCCCCCATTGGTTGTTGGAAGCGAGACGTTTCGCTTCCTTCCTCTATTGGTTGTTGGAAGCGAAACGTTTCGCTTCTTTTACCCAAACAACAATACATATATTGTGGGCGTGGAAGCGAGACGTTTCGCTTCCTTCCCCCATTGGTTGTTGGAAGCGAGACGTTTCGCTTCCTTCCCCCATTGGTTGTTGGAAGCGAGACGTTTCGCTTCCTTCCCCCATTGGTTGTTGGAAGCGAGACGTTTCGCTTCCTTCCTCTATTGGTTGTTGGAAGCGAAACGTTTCGCTTCTTTTACCCAAACAACAATACATATATTGTGGGCGTGGAAGCGAGACGTTTCGCTTCCTCTCGCCATTAGCAACGGAAGCTGAACGTTTCGCTTCCGCGCGCACAATAATGGAACGCACGACTCGCTTCCAAAAACACATTATGTTCGAAGGAATTCTTTCGCATATTATGCCAAGTGCTAATTGCCCGTTTTAATGCACTCACTGATCCACTGATTTCGAGCGGCTTTTCTTTGGACGAAATAAATATTGTTTTTCGAAATTTCTGACTGAAACTTTTCTTTCGAGTTGTTACGATGAGTAATATTAATCTTAAAGAAAATGTTCCTGACCGTCGAGTCGGATCGTGTGCTTTTGTTAACATAAAGAGAAAGAGAAACTTCATGTTGAGTAGCGTATAATTTAATATTTTAAGGCTTGGAATTTGACTCGTGGAACACAACTCAAAGGTGATATTTACTGCTGTTTCTTTTTGTTTAAATCCTGTAGTATTTCATGAACCTGTCTGAAATGTAGTACCCTTTGCACCAAAACTAATCAGTAATGTTGAATACATTTGTATTTAAAATTTAATGTCCTGTACCACTCTTTTGCCTTATGCATCAAATACTGTAGTACTTTAAATGTACACCAAATCATTGGATTGTGTTTTTTGGTCACTCTGCAGCTTACTGGTTACTCCAAATTGGATGGTATGTGCTGCCCACAACCTCCAAGCTCATTTTATGTGAAATAAAAGATATCTTACTGCAGATTTTTTGATACAATAAATCAGCTTTGTGTTCCTGAAGAAAAAGGCAAATAACAAATACATGTATACATGGGCATATTCTTACCTCAAATGCTGCTGTCAATGTGTAATGACAGCCCTGCTTGCTATTAAGTCCTCATAAAACAGTTAGTTTATATGCTTTGCTGCATGCTCCTGTAACACATATACCTGATTACTGTCAATTAATTACCCCAGTAAAACCATCATGAGGAATATATTGCCTGTAAATTTGCACAGCCTGGGGGTAGGGTTTAAGACTACTTCAGCTGTTACTTTGACAGCATAAACATTCAAAGGTTTAAATCGGGCACTGATCAATCACTCTTGCTTGGAGTTGGACAAAGGATACAGAAAAATTGTTAGACAAAGAAGTTTTTATTACACTGTAAAATGCACTTCCCTAGATGTCAAGAAATTAAATACTCTAAGCTGATGAAAGAGTTGGAAAGGGAGGCACCTACCCTATAAAAGGTTCTAAGGGTAATTGTAATGCTATCACAGTTTAAGAGGAAAATGTAGTCTTTTGGGCCTTTCACTACTTCAGCTGGTGCCACACTGTTAAAGGCAAGAAATACACAACACCTCATTGGACCTCTTTTTCTTGGTGGAGCACAAGAAAAGGTTTGTAGTTTACTTGCTTCATGAATGCAGTTGAAAAAAAAAATCATAGCATCAATTCTAGCAGTATACAAGATATTTGTCACAGGGACCTACAGTGAAGGTTAATGGTTGAGCTTCCTCAAGTCTCTTATAGATATATCAACTGTTGAGACCATCCTCCACCTCCTTACTACTGTACTCTTCATTTAGACTCACTCCTACTCCCTGGGATGCTTTTTTCTCTCTCCTCAAGCCTGATCTCCTAAATTTTAATTTGACATGGCACTCACCCAATCAAAAAGAAAAAGCGATCGCTCACTGAAGTACGCCTCGATTGCAGGCTTTTATTGATATATTTGGTATAAAAAAACTGGGAGGCATGGTGGCCTAATGGTTAGTTTGCTGGACTCCAGATCGGATGGTCTGGGTTTGTGCCCTGGCCGGGATCATTATGTTGTGTTCTTGGACAAGATACTTTACTCTGATAGTGCCTCTCTCCACCCAGGTGTACAAATGGGTAACAGCAAATTTACTGCTGGGGGTAACCCTGTGATGGACTAGCATCCCACCTAGGGGGGAGTAGAAATACTCCTAGTCGCTTCATGATACGGAAACCGTGATAAGCTCCAGCCTGATGTGACTAGACTCATGTGCAGACTTATAAGCATACATGTAAATGCGAATGACCACTTCATTTTAATATATAGTATCACAGCCTGCACCTCCGATTGGTATTATCAAAATAAAGATAACAATTTTAAGATCAATTCTGAATACTTATTGTCAATCAATCAATTTACTTCATTGTATACTTTTACAGTGGCTACATGTTTTTAGTTATACAGTTATACAACTACATTATAAAATAAACGGCACGCAATGCATGCAGAAGCGATGACGTTTTACAAGGGGTCTTTAAGACTTTTCAGGAAATTTGACAGAAAATTTCAAGAAAGTTAATAAAAATAGCTGACAACTTCTGTGTTGAATGATTGTTCGACAAAAGTTGCGTTATGTTGCAGGGAGATATCTGATACTGACGACATATTATACAAGGTCAAACACTGTCATGAAATTGTTGAGCCCTTTTGTTTTAAAAAAATTAAAGATTTCTGTTTACTAAATCTTATAAAACACATCAAATATAATTAGTCTCTTTCACTTATACTTAGAATTAGTCCTTTCTAACTGCCCGGGAGTATTTTGCTTTAAGTTCTATGCAGTGCTTTCTTGTTGAGTTAAACATGATTTCTTTTCTACTGACGTTTATTCCTGAACAACTTCTGTGTTGAATGACTGTTTGACAAAAGCTGTGTTATCTTGTAGCGCGACATCCGATACTGACGACATACGATACAAGGTCAAACGCTGTCTTGAAAATGTTTAGCCCTTTTCTTTTAAAAAATGTAAAGATTTCTGTTTACTAAATCTAATAAAACACATCAAATATAATTTATGTCTTTCGTTTATACATAGAATCAGTCCTTTCTAACTGCCCGGGAGTATTTTGCTTTGAGTTCTACGCCGTGATTTCTTGTTGAGTTTTACTTGAATTCTTTTCTACTGACGTTTATCCCTGAAGTTAGTTCCAAATTCTATTCGGTTCTAGAAAGATCGGTCGATTGCAACAGGCAACAGATCCCGTCCGTCCACTCGCACGACGACAAGAACAAGAACACAAACCATGCACCTAGTTCCCAATGCTCTTCGGTTCAATTCAGGGAGTAATCACGCTCACACCGTAACACCAAAAATTCCATAAATTCCATCGCTTTTTCGCTTTACAGCATTAACCAATGACGTCATTATATGACGTCATCGCTTAAAAACAGTCAGTTACATCGATGAGGAGGCCCTTGAAACCTCAGACATTGGAATATTTATGTAGACTGAGCTGTGTGATGGAATAATTATTATAATATTATTCTTTTCTTGCAGTGCAAATTTCATATAAGAATTACTTGCACGTTACAAAATAAACTTACAATCACAGTACTGGTGATATCATACAAAAGTATAAAATTAAAAACAAAATTATGTACACTTCCATATGTACTCAGTATGCCAAGGGAAAAAATGTAAAACTTGGGTGAATTGCATAATGGGCCATTCCATTTAATATCCGCACCCCCCCTCCTATTGAGGGTATTTGGTCGCAACCCCCTCGGAAATAACATTTGAAGACCCCTTCAGATTTTTTTATCAAAGTGCCGACACATACCCCCCTTCAGAAAAATAAAAAGATCAAAGGTTCCGACATGGCTACCCCCCCAGATATAACTGCTGAAGGCCCCCTCCCTCCCCCTAGGATTTCCTAAGCCCTCAATAGGGGGGGTGATGCGGATATTAAATGGAATGGCCCAATGAAATTCACTCGACGAAATACTAAAATTTCTTAGCCATGTTGACCGAAGACTCACGCTCGATAGCGTTAGCTGGAGTGTCTTTTTGGTGTGCAGAGAAGATCGTGCTGCATGTGTACGCGAAGCTTCCAGTTGCTTGACACACCTGCCTGCCCTGTACGACGAAAACTTACTCAGGACTGGCAAATTTATAGTCTCTCGACATCAGTGAATCGGTGAGTGTTTTAAAACTCGCAATCTACGCGACTCTTACAATACCTGCGAAGATCCAGCGTATTTCCGGTGAGGCTTTTTGTGGATATCAGGCCGCACAATTTGCCTTGCATCTTGTCCTGTGATTAGAATTTTTCTCCTCGAGCAAAAACAAACATGGCGAGCAACTGGCCTTCTTGTATCAATCCGTGTAAGAACACACGAAACGACTCCTGGTCTTGCTGCTCTCTGATTGGGCACAAAAAACAAAGGTTTTGTGGCACCAATCAGAAGCCAGAACGACTCCGACCGTTTGGAACTGGTCCGGTAAGACTGTGTCCCCAGGGGCTCCTCGTTTCGTACTTTACTTTTCTTCGCCGAAATTTTTTTTCTCTCCCGTTACGACTTTCACTCGCCCCCACTAACTGCCCCTGGGTCTCCGAGGATGGCATATTACTTGAATTATAGTTTATTTTATATGAACTGGTCATATCACCGAATGCACAACAATGGACTACTGATCTTTACTAAACCAATTTTCTCCGGAAATGCCAAGACTACCAAGTTTACAGACACATTCAAGTGAACAGAGGTGTAATACGAATTAAATTTAATTTGCCTGCTATATTTTTGTTGTTGTGCCAGAACCATATCAGGTGAGTCCACAACGACAAAGAGAACTCCGGTACTTCAAAAATGGAAACAAAATGACCAGCACGGCGGAGGCACATTCATCCCTTGTGTGTGGGAAATAAAGAGCAAAGAAGACTCCATGGACGAGATTTAAAGACGACGCTAAAAGCAGGATCATATTAGCAATCGCAGAAATGGAAGGCGAGATTGGAAATGGCCATCAAGGTAAGCTATCCTATCTTCAGTATATAGGGACAGAGAGTCGACCGAGGGAGAGTCGCGTACTGTTTCGATACTGTTTATATTTCAATTTCATGGTGGTGAATCATAGTAAGAGATGTTTCGAATTCGGCCCTCAACACGCTTCCTGCATGCAAAGAAAACGAAATTATATTATAGCTTTCGCTTAGCTTAGGCATTCGCTTCTTGTGTGTTCGAAAACTTCAATGTGGAAGCAACTCGTTTTAAGTGTCAATTTGTAAACTCAAAATGTATTTTTAATGTTACTGTTTCGTTTATATTTTATACAGACTGTTGCTGGAACAATCAGCTTCGCCAACTACCAAGAAAATGAAGCCTGCATGAGTGAAAACAGAAGTTATCACAGTATCAATAAAAAACGCTTTTGTTAGCAGAATAACTGTTGACGTGTAGTATATGAAATGATTCATATATGAACTGCGGATATATATGAAGGTGATATGTGATCTTCGCAGTGAATTTCCAATTAAAGCAATTGGAATAAAGAAGCCTGAAAAAAATCAGGGCTTCAACGGGATTCGAACCCGTGACCTCCGCGATACCGGTGCGATGCTCTACCAACTGAGCTATGAAGCCACACATTGGGAGCGAGGTCAATTGTGAGTTCATATTTTCCCGTGAAAGGAGTGAAATGACGTGTAGTATATGAAATGATTCATATGTGAACTGCGGATATATATGAAGGTGATATATGAATCATTTCATATACTACACGTCATTTCACTCCTTTCACGGGAAAATATGAACTCACAATTGACCTCGCTCCCAATGTGTGGCTTCATAGCTCAGTTGGTAGAGCATCGCACCGGTATCGCGGAGGTCACGGGTTCGAATCCCGTTGAAGCCCTGATTTTTTTTCAGGCTTCTTTATTCCAATTGCTTTAATTGGAAATTCACTGCGAAGATCACATATCACCTTCATATATATCCGCAGTTCATATATGAATCATTTCATATACTACACGTCATTTCACTCCTTTCACGGGAAAATATGAACTCACAATTGACCTCGCTCCCAATGTGTGGCTTCATAGCTCAGTTGGTAGAGCATCGCACCGGTATCGCGGAGGTCACGGGTTCGAATCCCGTTGAAGCCCTGATTTTTTTCAGGCTTCTTTATTCCAATTGCTTTAATTGGGATTTCACTGCGAAGATCACATATCACCTTCAGAATAACTGTTGTCTACCTTCACTGTGTCATTTTACTCGGAGCAAAAATTATACGATGTCTATCCAGATATGAAACTTTTGGACGGGGATAGTTTTTTTTTCGTGCGTCTCTGTTTTTATTCCATAATCCAGTAGTCTACTGCGAAGCAAGCATAAAATTCCTTCGATATAATTGCTTTGTGATACGCCTCGTCGCCCGCGATATTGAATTCTAGACTGCTGCTACCAAATAATATCACGTGAGCGAAAACTTGAGCAGCGATTGGCTAATGGCTTGTTTTGGTAATTGGTCGAGGTTGGTCGAGGTTATCAAATCTGATAACGATCCCGGACTGCTGAAGTCTGTATTTTGAAGCAAGCGAGTTTGAAGCTTTTTGTATACGCTAAATGGTGAATTTTATTTGGGGGTATACCTGCTTTGAAAAATATATCATTGCGTGTGCGAAACTAGTGCCAGTCCCAAACCGCGCGTTAGAATTTAAAATCCCTAAAACTCCACGAAAACAGGTTAAAGTTCTAATTTCTCTTACGAATCAGAGATAACGTAGCCGTCTTTATGATCTGGCGAATGCTTTTACCGTTAACACGAAAAAAGGAAACGCTACTGATGAAAGTCTGTAAGAGTGTTAATTACGCCATAACTCTTATAATAATACGAATTTCACAAAAACGATACGTCACATTACGCACGTGGACGTTCTTTTTCTATTGACGCTCATTTTAATTTAAACATATATCCGCCGTTTGGGTTTTAGGGTTTATTCTGTTCTGGTCACGTGGCGCGTTAAATATGGCCGCGACTTGAAACTCTTGGCGGAATCTTCAATAGAACAACCTTGTGCAAAAAGCTTATCGGTATGAGGTCTGATTTCCAAAATATGGCAATTAGAAACCTGCCTTAGAAACAAATTGGTAGTTAAGAGTCACCCCCCAGCGAGCGAGCGAGAGCCTGGAACACGCTAGAATTTAGTTGACAAGTCGTTGACAAGTGGTGCCATCGCTCAATGGCTGCTATTCTCAGTACATACCGGAAATAAAACAAGAATATATCCATAACAATACATATCCCATAACACAGACCCCAAAATTAGGCGTTTGGTACCATTCATTCAATGCTATCATATATTTTTCGAATCCTTGAACATTCTAGTTCATTTTGGTGTGTGATAGCAATTCCAAAAGAGTAGCTTTCTTGCTTAAGTCACGTGATTTCTGACGTCATCTTTCCAAAATCAATGTTGCATTTTAATGCTCGAAGGGTAATGAAAAACCACTTTATCGAAACTTCAAACACGTAAGTGTTGTGAGAGAGGCCTGACAAAGTAAAAGAAAGGCAACTGATGCTAGCCAAGGGCTTTTGCCGCACCCAAGGGTTTTTCTCTGTATGGTTTCCATGGCAACAAAGCCGGATTGCAATATAGACCTCTTATATATCGGACTGATGTTAGAATTTCAAAATATAGACCGACTTTTTAAATGAATCGGGTAAAAAAAACAAGAATTTGTATTTTACAGTACGGACCGATTATTTGAGGTTAATAAGAGTGATACTGATCTCTCTTTCTTATAAAAATGAAAGCAGTTCGAGCCAACAGATGCGCGCGGGAGTCGGCCTCATTTGACTAAAGCTCGTGGAGGTTTTTATCTAACGTCATTGAAATTACAAATCTTGCCAGTGTATCTTATAAAATTTTTCTTTTTACATTTTCTTGCCATAAAGAACATAAAAATCTTGTAAATTTGATATCGATTCTGTGCTTTGTTTAGAGGATAAAGTATTTTAACATTTGCGATGTCCCGGATGAACGTGTTTCTTAATTGTCACAAAAACGTGTATTCCGGCTTCATTGTGTTGTTCAATTACAGACGCGTCATCAATTACAAAGTAACATCTAAAATAATGTTAAGTGAAGATGAATAATATTAATGGCAGAGTTTTCTCGACTGATTGTCCATTTCTTTGGCCGCACTATTTGTGCCCCAAATTAAAGAGGGAAACAAACATTGCGGCTGCATACTCGACACTGTTTTGTCTCACAATTATTTTTTTAAGAACTCGGTTGTAAAGAATGCCACAGAGATTTAATTTGGCCTGCTCTATTAACTGGCGAAGTTACTGAAGGGGGGGGGGGGGGGGGGCAGAGGGAGGAGCCCTGCGATGGATTAACATCCCATCCAGGGGGATCAGCAATAGTGCTAGTCGCTTAAGGTGGGGGTAAAGGTGGATTTGAGTGAAATTTTAAGAGGTTTAAAGAAGGGATAGAAGAGACGGGGGAGCATTTTGCTCGAAGTATTTTTCATTTTTTTTCGTTGTTATATTAACATGTTAAAAGGCGCGTTTTAACTTGAACGACATTAAAGGAATTTCTCTGGCAATGAAAATTGGATGTAAATATCAAAAAGCTATTAATTGTCTGCCTTTAATGCATCGCAAATCACTTTCAATACTAAAATTTCCCCAACGCATACTCCATGCAAAATAGTCGAATCTCGAAGAGATCTTTGATTGGTATATATTTGTCTAACCAACAAAAAGAACATTTTTGCAAATTTTTAAAAAAATCGGTTGCCAGAGCTACATTATCTTTTCATAAATATAAGGTGGCTCTGAAGCCTGCCTACAAAATTTGTTTAAAAAGTGTTAAATTGTTTGTTTTGTCCATTAGACAGATATATAAACAATGAAAACTTTCACCAAGTTGCTTTTGAGTTATTAACTTCAAATGGTCAAAAATAAGGTATCTTTGATCAATTTTGTCATTGCCATGGCAACTAATTTTGATGTCACAGTGAATTCAATTTGTTCATTGGTAAAATCAACCTCGTTTCCAGGGTCTATTCCGCTTTCAAGATGGGGCATACAGCTATTTCAATCAACGTTGTCGGATCGAAGCTCAAAGCTTAAAGACAAGACCGAAAGGTAGTATGGGCGAAGAAAGAGTGTTCCACGCGTGCTGAATACTAAATGAGATACAGCGATATAGCAAACGAGACGTTTTTCGTTTCCTTTCTCTTCAGACGTGTAGAAAAGATCCTTTTTCGCCTCATTTCATTTAAAAAGAATAATCCAAACCACATAACGGCGAAAGAAAAGATACAAGAAAGGTTTCACGGAAAGAAAAACAAAATATTCCACGTGCAAAAATACAAACTTGTAGATTTCCTCAATGGTGATATGCAAATTGCAGTAAATACCCATGGCACCATTCGGTCTTGACTTGTAGGTTTGAAGATTTAATCCGAGAACGTTAATTGAAATAGCTGTATACTTCATGGTAAGTCAACATGGCCGCCAACAATGAAAAACATATAGTCGCCCAACCACAAAATGAATGCTAACCGCAAGCAAATTGCAGTAAATAAATGTTAACTGCAAGCAAACTACAGGGTAAAATGCTAACCGCAAGCAAACAACAGTAAATAAATGTTAATTGCAAGCAAAGCTGCAGGGCGACTATATGGTGTCTTAACATGAATTATATACCCAAGATGGTCACTGGGTGCAGAGGCGGATCCAGGGGAGGGGTGATGGGGGTTGCAACCCCCCCTTTGGGCAAAATTTTTTAGTTATTTTTTTTTATTCTTCCTGAAAAATAATTGAATAAAATTGTTTTTTGCATTAAAGGTTACTACAATAGTGTACAACCCCCCCTTTAAAAAATTCCTGGATCCGCCCCTGGGGTGCGCTTCTCCGTGCCCAGCCACCATCTTGAAAGCAGAGTAGACCCTGGGAACGAGCTTGTGGTAAACTCTTAACAAAGTTCCACTGAAATGTGTAGCTACAATAGAATTCCAACATTGGGAATATTAAAACCATTACGAGTCACCCTTACAAAACAAACTTTTCTTGATAACCTTGCAGACATACTTGCTGATGATTTTATAAACTACAATTTTTTCAAAAAATTAAACAGAGCCACTAATTCCTACTTTATTTTATCTGACAAATTAAATGTTAAAATCATTCAGTCAACTCATTAAAGTATTGGTTCCTGGCAGCATGGTAACCAGAGATCACGCCCTTCATCAATGCCTAATTGCAGGTTACCCTGGTGAAAATCTTTGCAGGATCTTCAAAGATCTTCAAAGATCTTTAAAGATCTTTCAAGATCTGCAAAGTTCCTGTAAAGATCCTTGAAAACAAGGATTTTTTTAGGATCTTCAAGGATCCTAAAGGATTTAAGAAGGATCTTTTAAAGATCTTATGAAGTTCCTGACAAAGATCCTATCAAAGATCTTTTCAAGAATCCTTCAGGATCCTCCAAATTTCTTTTTAGGATCCTACAGGATCTTAAAAGAATCCTGTCAAAGATCCTTTCAAGGATCTTTATAAGAATCCTTAAGGATCCTCAAGGATATGATGAAGATCTTACAAGGTTCTTATGAAGATATTTTCAAGGATCTTCTAAAGATCTTTGTCTGGATCTTCTAGGATCCTCACGGATCTTGTAAGGATCTTAAAAAGATCTTAAAAAGGATCTTTGATGAACTTTCTCAGGATCCTTAAAGATCCTCAAGGAATTGATGAGGATCTTACAGGGATCTTGAGAAGATCCTGTCAAGGATCCCTCAAAGATCTTTCTCAGGTTCCTTAAAGATCCTCAAGGATTTCATGAGGAACTTGCAAGGATCTTATTTGGATCCTATAAAGGATCCTTCAAAGATCTTTCTCAAGATCCTTGAGAATCTTGAAGAATTTACTGAGGACCTTACAAGGATCATAAGAGGATCTTATCAAGGATCTTTCAAAGATCTTTCTCAAAATCCTTAAGGATCATTAAGGATTTCACAAGGACCTTAAAGAAGAATTTGAAGAGGGTCATTTCAAGGATCTTTTCAATGGTATGATGAAGACTTTACTAAGATTTTAAGGATCCTTTCAAAGATCTTTGTTAGGGTCCTTAATTATGATGATCTTCCAAGAATCTCTAGATGAACCTCTAATGAAGATCTACAGTAATATTGTATTTCATAATTTCCAATTTTATTCAGCAATTGAAGTTTCACTGCTGTTCCATGAAAAATAAAAAAATATGCATAGTTTACCTATCTATTCAGGCAGTTAAAATTTTGCACTTTAACATTCTGATGCCATAATCACTTCACATTTCCATAAACAAAGTACAAACAGTAACAATTTTTTTAAGCTCATTTAGCTTGATCTTCGAGTAGCTTACATGGACTGTTATTGCTGATATAGGCTCAGTTTTTCTTGTGGAAACAACGCACTTTCCAAAGCAGTCACTTTACCTTTTGGAATGGTCAAGGTTGAATGAAAAAGAGATTACAATCGCATCCGAGAACAGTGATGTCTTCATAAAGTTCCCACATGACTATCTTTCTCACATATCATTTCTGTGAGATTTAAAAGGCCTAAAACCTCCATGCACTTATTTAAATGATTCCTGAATACTTTCCAGCAAATGAAAAGCCTCTGAATGGAGTAAAAAAGCCGAGTTTCTTCTGTGAAATGCTCACGAGCCGCCGTATTGGTTTTGAATGCTGAGAAGAACCTGGGAATGAGTTTCTCTATCCCATGATGCAACGCTCTTCACATGCGCGCGTGATTTCAACGGTCAGAAGAGAAGAACAGTTTACGGAGAAATGATGTTTATAAAGCAACAAAATAACCATCTTTCAGCTCTGAGAAAGAATGTAAGTTAAGAAGAAAGTATTGTAAGGCTTCTGTAAGTAATAGTATCGATAAACGTTCTTGTAATCATCTGCATTCTGCTCGGTGATCTGAGCTGCAGTATGCAGTAAGTTTGATGTTGATATTTTGAATTTCTGTAATGCATATGCTTCGTTCTTGTCCACAAGTATTGATTATTCTCTTAATAATGGCTTATATGAAAGATTTTAGCATTTAAACTTGTGATAGAAGTCGATCTGAAAATGTTTCTGTAATGAATAATTTCTTCCAGAGGAAGGATTCCCTGCTAGCAGAGGCTGTTTTCCTGGGTGATCGTTAAAAGAAAAGAACCTCTTCTAGCAGGGAAGGGGAAGGAAATAATTAAGACTTTTTATGCTTGCTTTCAATCAAATAATTTTGCGATTTTGTTGTAGGTCTTGAAGCAGAAGGGCTTGAAGAAGGCATTCATCAACAGAGCAATTATTTTTAAACAATAAGCTAAGTGAAAGATAATTCATAAATGTATGAGGCGATATATTTCCATCATTTTAATCACAAGTACATTTTGGATGTGACTTTGAATTTTAAATAACTTCAAAGGCAGCCACATGCTTTTTCACATGAGAAAACCTGTAAATAGAGTGAGTACAGTAAAATCATGAAAAAATTGCTGATTTACATTGAATCAAGAGTGGGCTCTTAGCTTCTTTTGGTACCAGACACAAATCCATATTTACTTTTAACCATTGTTTGTGTCTCAGTAAATGCATTTAGGTGCAGTATTGTATAATTTTCTTGCCCTTGTTTCTTCGTTTCTTGTTTATATTGCAATGAAAACAAAGGGGATGATTGCCAAAGCAAGAAATGAAGGGCAAGTTAGCTTTGTGAGGTGTACAGTGTTAACTTAAAGGGAATGTCTGCTCTTTAGGCAAGTTGACATTGATTTGTTTGAAATAATGCCTAAATTACAAATTTTACTGGACAACGGAGAAGTGGCATTTAATTAAAACAATAAACGGACAAGATTATCGCTTTTAAATTTCCCGCACGCCTCCATTTTGGATTTTTTTACAGCAACACATTGCCCACACAAAAGAACCTCTGCTTACTAACAATATAGCGGTAATGCAATGACAGCATAAAATTCAAAATGGCAGCGTGGGGGAAATGCAAAAATGATAATCTTTTCTGTTTATTATAAATTATAATTAAATGTTATATTTCTCCCTTGTCTGGTAAAATTTGTAATTTTGGCACAAACAACTCAAACAACTTACCTTTTGCAGTTACTGTTGCAAACCGTTTTTAACAGATTGATTTTGACCTTGAGACACTCTTGTTTTGAAAACGAATTTCAGGTCAAAATGATCTTAAACAGTATTTTTCTTTGAGGATTATGGTAATAAATCTGCAGTAAATCATTTTAACCTGAAATTCATTTTATACTACATCACATATCCATATTTCAAAAATACTCTTGAAATTATATATTAAGCAAAGGTATAATCACTGCTTTTTATTTTTGTTATTATTATACTTATTTTGTCTAGATGCAAATAAAGAGTTTACGAGATATCATTTTTGAATCTCTGAGCAGTCACTTTAATCTCACTCACTGGGCATGTAAAATTAATGATCCTTAAGAAATCTAAGAGGATCTTTTAAAATTATCCCATAATGAAGCACAACAATATTTGCCTTCCTGTTAAGATCCTCCAGGTTCCTGTTAAGATCCTTCATATTCCTGTTAAGATCCTCCAGGTTCCTGTTAAGATCCTTCAAGTTCCTGTAAAGATCCTTCAGGTTCCTGTTAAGATCCTTCATGTTCCTTTTTAAGATCCTCCAGGTTCCTGCTCAGATCTTTAAGGATCTTTTAAAATTCTTGCAGGACCCTGTAAAGATCCTCAAGGGCCTTGCAAAGATCCTTAAGGATCTTTTAAAATTCTTGCAGGACCCTGCAAGGTCCCTGCTAAGATCCTTCAGGATCTTAAAGGATCCTTGAGGATCTTTAAAGATCCTTCAGGATCCTGAAGGATCTTTGCAGGGACCTGCAAGAATTTTACAAGATCCTTTAAGATCCTTGAGGATATGGATGAAGATCCTTGAAGATCCTCATCAAGATCCACAAAGATCCTTGCACAGATCTTTAAAGATCCTCAAGGATCTTAAAAAGATTTTCACCAGGGTAGCTACATGGCTGCCTCATAACACTGCTTTAAAACAATTACTCAGTGTTACTACTCAAACTAAACACTATTTTTATAATATTATTATTAGACTAAATGTAAAATACAATTTGAACAAGCCCTGTAGTCCTTAAATAAACATTGCAGGTCTCTGAGCCATCTCTATAACCACATAACATACATAAAAACCTCTACAATAGGGGTCTTCTAATTGAAAAAGTAAATATCTATAAGAGCTGCTATAACTAAGAATACAAATACGGGCATATGTTAAGAAGGATTTTTCCATCCACGATTTGATGGACTTATTTTGAGAATTTTATGATGTCTTGATACAAATCCTGGCTGCTCTCTGTTTACGTTTACCTCAGTCCAGTCTAAAATGGCATTTCAAACATGATTTGCAATTATAATGTTTAAAAAAAATTGATCATACTTTATACATGTTTCAACCAAGTGTGAACACAGTATCATACTGGACTCTTGTATTCATGCATCAATTCACCAAGTAAAATCCAAGTCTGAGTCAAATCCTGGCCAAAGACAAATGCCTTTATCGAGGCCTTCCAAGGGATAAAAGTGACATGCGACACGGCCCTGAATACCGGCGACATGGGAATTTCTAAACAGCGACAAGCAACACGATTACCCTGCTAAAAACGACAGCGAAATCAGAAAGTTGTGCATTTACCAATAATAGTTAAAAATTAGCTAATAAGTATATGATAAATATAGCATGAAAGTGACTCAGAATGCAGGAAATGAAATTCCTGACAGCTCAAAATTTCCCAGGGGTGCATGCCCCCGGACCGCCCTAGCAGCGTACATTTTCGCAATTCAACATTTTTGCCAACTGTGCCTCATGAAAGTCCGGGTTACAGTCCAATGACAAAACAGTTTCTCATAAAAAATAAGCGACAGCGACATTTACAAACACTATGGAAATTGACAGCGAAATTTTCAGCTGTTGGTTAAGCAACATCGGTCTTCAGAAGCAATCGCGACATGGCTACCCCCCTTGGAAGGCCTCTTTATCACTGCTGACTGGTTAAATGGGTTACAATGTACATGCAAACTCCTTGGGATTCGAACGCAGTACACAGTGGGCAACTGAAGAGTGACTAAAACAGGAATTGCTCTGAACTAAATAACACTCTGTTCTTCATAAATAGCACAGTGGTCAGCTTCTGGTTAGCCCAAATAGCACTGACTTGATGGTTACTGCTATGCTATGCATAATGTAACTCAAATATTTCAATGGACTTAACTTAGGCTTGGATTGTAATGGACAAATGGATACACTCTTGTATTCACTAGACCTTTGTTGTTCACTCACTATTTTGCACCTGCTCTTATGTATTCAGTGCTCCAAGCTGTGACCATTTTACAAAAGAAAGTCGCCAAAAAAGTAACCATCTGAACAACTTAAGCTTGGAGCACTACTCATATACAACTGAGTTGTACCAGACAGTCATGTAATTATCACTCATGTTCAACCACTTCACATTCATTTAAAACTTCTTTTGGTATCCGTAGACTGCAAATGTTATACTTTTCAGGACCCAGTGAAACAATCGAGCAATATTTCCACTCATTGCTATCAGCATCGTACTCCTGCAAGGACATTTTCTTGGAATCATCTTGTTCAAAGCAGCCACACAAATATACTTTTCCCTTGAAACTCACTGCACTTATAAAATCACCTCTTGAAACAACTGTACTTGTAATGTTACTCCACACATTGATGGCGGGGTCATACATTTCACAGAATGTTGCCTCTGTTGCATGATTTCCTAGGCCTCCAAACACAAACACTTTCTGATTGACAGCTACACCACATGCATTCAATTTTCCTTTAAGAGTTGGCGCAATCCTACTCCAAGCTTTTTCTGTTGCATCAAATCTTTCAACAATCTTAAGCCTGGAGCCTCCAACAGCATACAGGGAATGTTTGCCAGCTACAGCACATATGCCACACCTTGGGATGCTCAGGGATCCCACCTTTTGCCACAGGTTTGTCTCAGGATTATATGTTTGGACAGTGCTCAATTCCACATTATTTTTGTCTCTTCCACCTATGACATACAATAATCCCTGGAAAGTAACAACAGCAGCAAACTGGATTACTTGATTGAAGGACTTCACAGGAGTCCAAATATTTGTTGATGGATCGTAGCATTCTGCTGGATAGCCATCTGTATTTCCTCCAATGCAATACATTTTTCTGTGACATGAACTGGTTGAATGGGAATATTTTAGGCGTTGGGATAGCATGTTGGCCAACTTGTACCACTTGTTATCTGAAGGTAAGTAACACAATGTACTCTGACGTGTTCCACGTGCAACAATGACATCCTCGTGTGTCTTCATACAGTTTCTCGGTGGCTGAGCAAAATAGCACTCCTCTGTACCACTAAACACCAGTTTCATGGCATCTAAGACTAAACTCGACAACTCTTTGTTGTCTTTTATCAAAGGATTTGATAAAATAACGTTGAACAGAAAGTCACGGGAAATGTAAATAAAACGAATGTGAGGAAACAAGTCGGAAACATTTTGACTTCTACTCTCCTTTCTTGCGATCCACTTCAGTAGAACACTGAAAACTTCTTCCTCTCCCTCTACAATGATTTCATCACTTGAGATCCACTCTTCGACTTGTGCAGAGCTCAAATTCAAAAAGTCTTCAGTTTTTGCTACAGCAACAAAGTTTGCTAGAATGAAGTCCTTCGCTTTTTTCTGCAATCCTTCACATCGATACCTTACAGCCAGATAATAAGCCGCGATACAGCTGGAATAAGACAAGGCTTGTGCAATGACGTTGCCACACAATTCTTTCAAGGCTGGAAGAAGAAAATAATCTGCTGCAGCCATCAAATCACAGGCACTGGCTTCACTGAGGTCAACATGACCTGTGTACAAATACTCCAACACTTCTTTCATAACATCTTTGGTCATCTCTTCCAATCGGATCACTCCTTCCTTCTTCTCTTTCATTTCACTGTTTAAAGCGTTGAAAAAGAACGGACTTGCTGCACATAACACGATTCTGTGAGCTTTCAAACGAGCTTGATGGTCACCGGAGCCAACTTCAAGAATCACATCACAGCAGTGATCATTCCTTCGCTGAATATCGAGACGTTTCATCATTTCTACACAAAATTGATGCTCGTCAGTCTTTTCAATTGCCTCAAGAAGAGAATCCATGAGTAGGCTGAGCTGTAAACACCGTAAAAGCGGCTGAAAGGAAAGGACAAAGACACCAAAACACACGGAAATGATTTGATCAAGGATACATGAAGAACCTACCCAATGTGTAGGGTGGTACCGCTGTACATTTAGGGAGCCCGCAGTCACTTAAGGTGCTCTTTAGTCGGCGCGATGGACCGTGTAGTCAGTCAGTCAGTCAGTCAGTGAAAAACAAAGACAAAGACATTGAGTTGTTGAATGGTTTAATCTATGAAGAAAATTTAAGGGATTTCACATGAGATCAATCTAAACCATCAACACAATCTGACTAGGTTTTTAAAGGGAACTTTTAAAAATGAGTAAAAACATTGACGATCCGCCTTGAACATCCTCAGTGTCGGGGGAGGAAGCGGAATCATTGGACTTTCGATATTCATGATTCCTGTCTTGTTTTACCTCAGTGATTCGTGATTCATTTTAAAATTTCATTCGATATTCATGATTCATTTGTCATTGTTTTCATCCAGTTTTGAAAATAACTTCCCTGTGTGTAACATATACCTACTCACGGTCAAGTTCATAGGTAAGGGATGAAGATTTGAACCGCGTTTTCAGTGTTTTCCTGTAGGGGGGTCTGGATGCATGCTCTCCCAGAAAAGTTTGAAAATTACACTTTCGGAAATGCTATTTTCGGCCATTTCTGTGATAAAAAACGCCACACGCCTTCAACATCGATATCAATATCGATTTGTTATTCATGATGCTTCTACCCATCTCTTGTTATTCATGATTCCCAAGTTTTAAACACAAAGATTCATGATTCCTACCAATTTTACAGCTATGATTCATGATTCCCCGACTCAGTGAGGCCAAAACCGGCATTTTATACCTCTGAACAAGACCCGCCCTTTTCACATGAGAACTCCTGGAGGCTGGGGAGTGAGAAACTCTTGAGTTCTGACAACATGCTTTAGACGAGAAGAGTAGAATCTGGGAAGGATAAGTGACTGCAGCTGCTTTTAAAAGACAGTACTTTAGTTACCCAACTTACTTACCATCTTTGTAAAATGAAGCTCGCAGTACATTTAACCAACACGTAGACGGTGAAGAGAGCAAAATTCACAACAACAACTGTGAACAGGGTGAAGGAGATGCCTTGCCAGGTCAAAACATCAATTTGAGCTTCAATAACTCTCACATGACCTGTCAGAAAATGAGAAAAGATTGTTGAGACAGAGAAACTACACAAGAAATGACTCGTTTGGAAACAAAAGAAAACTAAAAGAATGATTAGAATAGGATTATTAGTACTTTTCAATTCCTCTAGGACACGCCATTTCAATTCAGTTGTAGGTAAATATATTAGCAGACGTTAAGTTTTGACCCTGCAAGGAAATCGCGAAAAAATGAACTGAAAATGTATGAAAACGCTACAATTTACTGTTGCAAATTGTTGCCTGGAAAATTAAGCCGTACTGAATTTTGTTGAGAGTATGTTGGGTGTCTTGGCACTATTTAATGTAGTATTAAATTTCATATCACAGTGTCAATCAAGGTTACAAATTTTCTCTCCACTTACTTTCGAGATATTCAGCATAAAATTCAGCAACAACTTCAGTTACGTAATTCAATGCATTGATAAACGGTCTTCCAGTCCATGTGGCTCCATCCCAGATCCACTCGGCCATCCATACAACTCCTTCCCAAGTCCACTCGGCCATCCATACAACTCCATCCCAGATCCACTCGGCCATCCATACAACTCCTTCCCAAGTCCACTCGGCCATCCATACAACTCCATCCCAGATCCACTCGGCCATCCATACAACTCTTTCCCAAGTCCACTCGGCCAACCGTTTGGCTTCGTCCCAGATCCACTCCGTCATTCGTTCAACTCCGCCCCAAATCTTCTCAGCCATCCAAAGACCGCTTCGTGTTTGGGTGTCCTGTTACGTCTGGGTTTGCTGTAGACATGTGCCCAGTGTTTGTTCTCAGTGAGTTCGATAACCAGTTTTATGTCCAGCTTGATGGAGCTTAATCGCATCTTAACTATATAATCCTGTAACAGGAAGTAATTATATTTAGAAAGCTGACTCTTGGGTTCTTTCTCGTGTTTTCTTGGCGCTCGTATTCTCACTGTTTTAGCAGTACACTACAAAGAACAGCAGTCAGAAATACAATTGTAATGATATTTGTAACTTAGCCAAAACTAAAAAAAGGAATAGTTTCTTCTCTCGATGGAATCACCTGCACGATCGTGGTCTATCGGCGATCGCGAATAGTAAACCACGAGAGAACAATCACATTAGTGGATTTGTGACAAGACGTGATGATTGGTGACTAAAAAATATGGTTCTTATCATTAATTTAATTATCGACCTTGATCAAGATCTGATTTCTCTTAACAACGTCCACGCAATATCCTGAAGTGAGGTGGGGAGAGTAAAGATTATCATCAACAAGGATACTGATGTGTCGCCGAATTCTCAAAAAAACTAATGGCAAGATATGTTTGGAGAATTAAATTTTGAGCATTATATAATTGGAAATTTAGAAGCCTCTCGAGACGGACGGAACTAAGTTACATGATATTTAATCAGCAAAAACAGAAGTACATAATATATTTTTGTTAAAACTTATTTGAGCCACCACCAACCTTGTTAATCCAGTATCCGGTAATGGTTGTGTCATGAAACAAATCTTTCAAGAAGAAATCCTGCTTCTCAACATCTTGAAGAGCTTCTGTAAAAATGATTTCATTACTATCACGCTATGCATTTAATTGAACTTTCTCGCTTATAGACCTTGACGTGTAGCAGTTCAGAAGGCCAAACCTTGAGCACAATGTAATGTCGTCTGTATTTCCTTTTTATTTTAAAAGCAACAAGTTAGATGAGCTTCGTTTTCAATGGTCTCAATGCATTATGTCGAGTGAACTTAAAAGTAACCGTTAGAGCGCGCGCTTGAAAAGAATGGAAAAGAACGCACGCGCGTAACATACTCAAATACTACCATGGCAACCAGAGTTGTTTGGTTTTCTGAAAAATGAAGAAAATTTTTCAAACTTGCTATCGGAAAAGAACTGCTTTTTCTTAGAAGCTAGCGCCTTTTTTGATCTTCCTATTAGCGAAAAAACCTACATGACTTGTTCTGAAAAAAAAAAAATAAAAAAAGGGAAAAAAAACAAAGTTTCGTTACGAGAAGAACGCAATTGTTAAGTTCCCGGGTTTAAAAGTTTACAGTGCGAGGAAAAAGAAAAACTAGTTTTAAAACGCGAGCAAATCTTACCTTCTCGTTTAGCAGGATATGTAAGGTATGATAAGAACAAGAAAACTGTCAGCGCCGTAAGCGGAAATACCAACTTCATGCTTACAACAGAACTTTTTTCTTCTCGCAAAAAACGCACAACTTGTTCATTCCGCGAAAAAGAGCAAAGTGAGAGTGTGACGTCATAATCAGCGTTTATGACGCAGCACGCACGAGATGCAATAAGACTCGTTTCCAGGCCAGCCGTCCTTTTCCCAATCGAGTTTGTTTTAGAGTTGTTGTCTTCCTGAAACATTTTGAATTATGCAGAACATAAGAAAGAACAACTTTAGCAATAATGATCTCTTGATATGGCATGTGTTTTGGAAAAAAGAGGCGTCTTAGAATGATCTCTTACTGAACTCAAACGTCAAAAGTTGCAAAAACTAAACAAAACAACAAGAAAAAAAACGTAATTTGGTTTAGTTTCCGCGCCTCGTCGTTTGTACCTGTATTTTAAAAGCGCTTTAAGGCCCGGTAATACGGCCAACATTTTTGTTCAACTTGTCTCACAGCATTGTTGCATTGCAAGCTGAACGAGTTGTTTCCTGTATTACTAGCTTGCGCTCAACTTGTCTCGCAACAAATTTCCGTGTTGCAAGTTGCAGCAACATGTTGCACAAAGTAGAACCGAGTTCTACTTTTTGCAACAATTTTTTTCAACTTGAAACAATGTTGGCCTTTAAGCAGATGCGTATAATTTTGTTTCAAACCGGAACTTTTTTTCTTTTTGCAGGATTTGTTTATGTAACTAGATTGTCTTTCAAGGATTAAATCTTACAAATCTTCGAATTTTGTAATGCTTGACTAGTAATCCTTTGTTTTCAGGTGAGTGGTTATCACATTGGATGCGATTTCAGCCCTGACGGTAGAATTGTTTCCTCTGGTTCAGCGGATGGCAAAATCTTTTTCTACGATCAGTTCACATCTCGTGTAATCAGGACACTAGAAGCACACTCTGCCCCATGTATGGATGTCGCATATCACCCCACTCTACCCAGCTGTGTAGCAAGCTGTGGGTGGGATGGACAGGTTAAAGTCTGGACATAACGTAGATGCACCACAACCTTGTAAACAACAGATTGAATAAAAAAGATGTCTTTCCGTGTAAGTAAGTTCTGTGTGATCCCAAATGCGTTCTCTGTGTGTTCTTAGTGAATCGCTGGTGCGTTCTCCAAGGTGTTCCTGTGCGTTATCTGCGGTTTTCCCCATGTGTTACTTAGTACTTTACCACGTGCGTTCTTAGCCCTCCTGAAGTTGTCACTTCTCGTTTCCCTGTGCATTTACTAGGTCGTTTCCATTGAATTTTTTGCGCCTTGATTTACTTTCCGCGTGCGTTCCCCATGCGCTCTAGATGGCTTCCCGCACGTTGTCTGTTGTGCTTTTTGGAAAACCGTTCCTGTGCTTCCGCTTTATGTCCAGCGAGTTCTCGCATCTTGCGTTCTCTTGTGTGTTCCCTAGTGCGTTCCCCTATTCGTTCCCAGTGAATTTAGCTCCGTTGTCTTTTTTTTTCTCCAGCGTTACCCGATGCGTTATCTTTGGCTTTCAAATACGTTTTTAGCGCGTTATTACAGTTTCCCTTCCCTGTGCCTTTCCACATGCCTTTCCTTCCTCCATACGTTCGCGGTGCATATTTTTTTGCACTCCCCGAATGTTCCCTGTGGGCTTTCCTATTGTTTTTCTCTGTGCGTCACATCGTGTGTTCCCTCGTACGTTTGTCATTAGATGTTGTGACAGACAAAACCTTCTTTATAGCTCACTTTGATGGCCTGTGCCGAGAGTATCCTCGCGGGCGTTTATGGGATTATTAGGGGAAAAGCAAATACTCGCGGGATGGGAACTTAGAGAAGGACGCTGAATGCGATTATTTTAGGATTAATATATAAAGTCTAGAAAAGACAACGAACGAAGAGAACTGTTGACAAATTAATTAATAAATAACTGCAAGCGAGCGGTTTTGATTTGAATTATCTTTTCCGGGTCTGCCATCTTTACACGAGCCGCTCCGAGACTGCTATCTCTCTAAATGATTTTCGAAAACGTCGTTATGCATGAGTACTTAGTTAATTGCCACAGTTACTTTAAAATATATACAAAACAAATTGACTTTGTCAATAATCTGAAAATGCTTGCTTTCCTAAAATAGTTGGCTCGGTCGGGCGATGGAATCAACATTTTATCACTGGGATGACCTAAACTGCAATAAAGATGGAGAAAATAGTTGTCTTAGGCCAATTGTTTATCATTGTGGCAGACCGCTCGGCTAGAAATTAGCGACAGGTTTAGCTCACATCGTTCAACCAGAGTTAATAGAGGGAGACTGGTTCAGCTACCAGAATCCACGCTTCAAAATTATAAAAGAAAGCTGCAGCTTGCAGAGAAAATGTGGGAATGTTGAATAGTTATCTGAACTCAACCTGCGCTTACTTCTCGCAACCCGTCGATAAACAGTCAACCACTGTCAGGGCAATTATTATTTTAATACACGAAGAATACAAGCCAGAACTTGTCACAACTCGAACGGAACTTGGCAACTGGCTCAAGCAATTTTTAATTGAATTTAGAAGTAGCTGGAGCAAGCTCTCAATCAATATTGGAACATTGCACCTCAAAAACATAGCTGCGAGGAAAAGAACATCCGGTCAGTTTTAGCTGGTTTAGTAACATTGAAATCACCATCGCATTTAGCCTTCCACAATCGCTCGTGCCGACACTCTCGGCCCAGGCTGCCACTCTTTTTCGAAGTAAGATATGAAAACAGAATGACTCGGCTCTTGCTTTGCTGCAGGCATACATGGATATGTCCACTGACAGGGACTGGTTTTGCGCCACACAGCCGAGTGCTCGACTTCAGATTTGCACAGAACTTGTAACAGTTTGAATCGCATTTAGTTGCAGAGAAATTCAAGACGTGAGGATACTTCATCAAATGTAAAGTGCCTTATCTTATATGTAAGCCATCGGAGTTGCAATAAGCATTAAAAAAAGGTCTCCATTAATTCATTTGTGTGTTCTTGACCCTCCTTAATTCCCCGCTGCTTTGCGAAGTTTGGAACACAGTTAGAAATCAAAAATGGCTAGCGTCGACGGCCCTGGTCATAAAACACTTGAGTGGCAAATGGAGCGAGGAAGCGCTTTGAGGCGAAATAATTGTCTACACCATTAACCAGAAACAGTCGAGTAGCAAATGGAGCGTAGAAGTGCTATGACCAGAAACTCATGAGTTGCTGCTATGACACGGAACTGATATATGTTGACCAATAAACACTTGAGTAAGAGAGCATGGAAGTTCTTTGGACCTGAACGCGGAATCCGTCCGCACGAGAAAAATCAATATTAGGATGGTATGCGGGAAACCCCGTCTATAATTATCTCCGATTCCAATTGGTTCTGTTTGTCTTATATAGTCGTTGAAGGTGCGCAGTATACGTTCAGAACAGATAATCATCGTACCCTTGCTGAATCTATTCAACCAGGAGTATGCATTCTAAAACGGTGCCCTCCATTCAAGATTTATCGTGTGTTATGTCTCTGTTTGTGATCATGTGTTACGTGATCAAGATGTACAGAGCTCTAATTTATTTTGAGCTGAGGGTGGATCATCAACAAAATGAAGTCAGGAGGCGGAACGACCAGATGAGAATAAATTTGAGAAACCCGCGCAATCACAATCGCTATCCGACGGAAAACGACGAACGGCAAGGCTGAACAAGTGGGTATGACTTTTTTCTTGGCTAGTTTTCTTGTTTTAGTTATTTTATCAAACTTCGCGTTTTTTATTTGACCTGTTGTCCTGTGAGGCAGGCCTCCAGAATCTCACAGAGTCTTATAAGACTGACAAAGTCGAAATATTTTCCATTATGTTTGTACAGAAAGATTCTAAGACTTTTCCTATTGTATTTTCCAGGACAAAGAAACGAGTGCTCACTGGATACACAAATCAAAGCGTAGTTTATTAGCTTTGAGAGGAGAGAAGATAACTTTTTTTCTGGCGGATTCACTGGATTTTGCGAGAATTAAGCACCGATCCAACAGCAGATAGATATATGTGTAAACTAAATGTTGATAGATGCTAAAAACAAAAAACTCTACGGACCCCAACTGTGTCCCTTTATGATAAAACGAAGCAACGGGTCTGTTTCACGAACAGCGGTATTTCATAATTTTACTTTATAGTAAAATAAAGCATATATCACAGGATTCGTGTCATTTGCCTAATAAAAATACCAAATGACCGATATTAAAATTAAACACAATTTTTGCGTAAGTTGTTTAAAAATACACAAATATCATTACCGGTAATAATTACCGGTAGATGTGAACCGTTGCATAACTAATTGTCGATCTACCGTGTCGTGGTCTGCTATCATGACTACTTTAATATTCTCCTTTGTGGCCGTTTTGGAATGGTTTCTTTAGAGACAGAGTTTCGTGTCTTTCGTGACAACCCATAAAACGGCTGAGAAAAAGACTACCTTTGACTGAATCTCATTTCTTCAGTGCGACACACGAAGGCTAATAACTCAAGAAAGTCTTAAAATGGATGTCAAATGCAACATATTCAGATCTCGACTTCCGCCATGCACTCATTAAAATTACTTTTGTTACATTTAAGGTGCTTTCGGAGTAATTCTCTGTGCACACAAATGCCAAAAGGGGTTTTATTTGAAATCCTGATATCCATATATCTGCCTCTGCGTTGGTTACTTAGGAGATTTTTCTTCACTGGAAACTTGTCTTAATGTACCAGTGAATCTCGAGTTTCTCGGCCGGGGCGTAGGGGCATTAGGCTTTGTGTGGTTAAGTAAACAGCGCAATTTGCCAAGCTTCGTGATTCTTTTGTTTTACCCGTTTACCCAGTTATGGGGGGGGGGGGGGGGGGGGGGGGGAACTCTGTAAATATTTGGGTTGGGGTGTGCCACCCTTACCCTATTCCAGACCAAGTTCAGCTGTATTTGTAACCCTACTCTAGAATATAGACGCCAAAAAAACCCCTACCCTATCACAGACTAACTGTTTTCTAGAAACGTATTGTTTGCAATTATGGTAAACAATCTGTCACCAAATTTATCGTTACGGTAAGGGATTAAGTAGTCCCGTTTATACATGTGAAGTCTTGGGTGTGAAGGTCTTGTTTTCGAGTTTCAACTGATTCCTATGTTAGATGAAATTTTTCAGAAACTGGTCAGTTTCGCGGTAAAGTATACTATTTTCTAGACCAAAACTCTCCGATTTCAGTATCCTATCCCAGACTAATAAAAACATATTATTCGAAGATAGGCAAAAATTAGAACAACTCAAGGCTAAACCATTACGCATGTTTGTCGTGATCTTGCTTCTCGTGCAAAATATAACTTGTCTGAAAAAAAAAAAATGAAAACCGAAAGCTCGGCTTTTGTTATTCAGTAGAAAAAACTTATGAACAGGAGGGATTCCTCTTGGGCATGAAATTTAAATAATTTCTGAATTATTAATAGTGGTGTTGCTTGTAACATTTTAAAAACTCGTGCTTCTTTGCATCCTGACGGTTACCAAACACGAGAAAAGTGAGGAATGCACGAGCCTTGGCGTTTTTCAGTGCGGAAAAACCCTGATGATGAATATGACGAAGCACGAGTTGTTAAAACTGTTATTGAATATGACTATCTTTAAAACAGGGAATGGGGAATGGGGAATGGGGAATGGGCTGGGGAATCTTTAAAACGGGGAATCTTTAAAAGCGGGAATCTTTAAAATGAGGAATCTTTAAAACGGGGAATCTTTAAAATGGGGAATCTTAAAAAGCGGGAATCTTTAAAATGAGGAATCTTTAAAACGGGAATCTTTAAAATGGGGAATCTTTAATAAAAGCGGGAATCTTTAAAATGGGGAATCTTTAAAAGCGGGAATCTTTAAAATGGGGAATCTTTAAAAGCGGGAATCTTTAAGAGGGGAATCTTTAAAAGCGGGAACCTTTAAAACGGGGAATCTTTAAAAGCGGGAATCTTTAAAATGAGGAATCTTTAAAACGGGGAATCTTTAAAAGCCGGAATCTTTAAAATGGAACGAAACGAAATTGAAATGCTCTGCTCGGCTTTGCTTCGCTCGCCGAATATTTCTTTCGGCCCTTTCCACACGCTCTCGCTACAAGGCCTGTTCGCAGGATAAAATGCCTTTTAATAAATGTTTTTTAAAAAAACCAAGTAAATTATTATTAGTAGCTATTACGGCCTCTAACATTGCGCATTCTCAGCCATTTTACAGGAAATGTCATAAGAACGCGCAAAGGTCAGGTTTAAACTTAATCTCATCAGGGAATATATCTGTCAGGTTATATCTGTCAGAATATATATCTCAGGTTATATACCCGGGGGGGGGGGGGGGTACTCCCCTAAATTTCGGATAGGGGTGTGCCGCGAACGTTCTCAAACCCTGACCCTATCTAAGGATAAAGAAAACGAAAATTGATAGCCTTTCTAAGGCCCAAACCCGAAAATTGACACCCTATTCAAGGGGAGGAGAAGCATTGCGTGAGGATTCAAATAACGGCTAACCCGGCAAAGCTCAAATCTTTCAAAATCGCTTTGTTAATACTTAATGACGGATAGTTCAGTTTTAACAGACAATTTTTTTTCATTTAGCTGGGCGTTTATTTGAGCTACCCTATCTAAGGATCACACCGGAAACACAATGCCAAAAGGAACAAAAGTGATACCCTACTTAAGGACCGAGAACCTCAAAAAACATACCCTATCCCGCGGCACATACCTATATAGCCCGGGGGTTATATATCTGTCGCTTTGTTCTACGCGTTGGTGAGTTTCCATGATTAGAAAATCCCTCGACTATGCTTGAAGATGAAAGAAAAACGACAATACGGGACTGTTATTCGCTCACGAACAAATTTTAGCCTACATTTTATCCGGACTTGTTCTTTTGTGACCACTTTCGCCAAGATGTCGCGACAAGATCGGTTGTCATCGGTCATGCACTGCATGCCTGGTGAGGCGCTCAATTTCAATTGTTGACAACCCTAGGTTCAAACTCCATTCAAATAATTTTCGAGTTGCAAAAAAAAAAAAAAAGTTTCCTAGAGAAATTCCTTTGTCCTAGTTAAAGATGTTGGCGGGAATTTACTCGGTTCAGTTGTTCATGAGGGTGAACGGACCGCTTTTATCGAAGAAGTGAATTCCAGATATGGTTTCATTGATTTCCGGCCGCCATGTTGATGCCCCTTTTCATGGGCTTCATACTGTGCTCTCCCGGGGTGCTCTCTACATTTGCGTGGAACAATTTGAAGGATTACTCAAGAACGGAATATCGTAAAAACCCGAGACTTGAACAAGCCGAATATCTTGTAATTTTCTACAGCCTGTAATATTCTCTATTTTTTTTGGCTCAATTGTTTTGGATTTACTTTTTTGCGGCGTGGCAGTAGATACAGTGGAACCAGCGATTGATCAGTTAAGTACTGAAGGGCAGTCTATGAATAGAAAACTGTGAGAAAAAGCGAGGCTAAAGTATTCTACTCGATCTCAAATGCTAGTATTCACAGAAATAAAAAAAAAACATAGCGAAATTATTTCCATTGAAAAGAAAAATCGCAAGCGGGAAAGCTATATTCTCCCAAAGCCGTTCCCAATGGCGGGAAAACAAGAGAGACATGCCAACGCGTCAGGCAAACTTTTGCCCTTTCTCAGTCTTGCTGATGTTCAGTCAGCACGACTGAATTTAAGTTTTCTTTGGCTTTTGTCAATAAGCCGAAAAAAAATAGATAAGTTCGATAGCTTACCACCGTATAACTTGGAAAAAATAACGTGCCAGGATATGGTCGGGCAAGGGCCTAGGGACAGATGGAGCTGTTTTTGTGGTTTCCCATTTTAAAGATTCCCCGTTTTAAAGATTCCCCGTTTTTCCCTGTTTTAAAGATTCCCGCTTTTAAAGATTCCCCGTTTTGAAGATTCCCGCTTTTAAAGGTTCCCCGTTTTAAAGATTCCCTGTTTTAAAGATTCCTCATTTTGAAGATTCCCACTTTTAAAGATTCTCCATTTTAAAGATTCCCGCTTTTAAAGATTCCCGCTTTTTAAGATTCCTCATTTTAAAGACTCCCACTTTTAAAGATTCACCATTTTAAAGATTCCCGCTTTTAAAGATTCCCCGTTTTAAAGATTCTCCAGCCCATTCCCCATTTCCCGATTCCCCATTCCCTGTTTTAAAGATAGCCGTTATTGAATTGGAGGCGTTCAGTATACGTTAATTACATTAATTGGTCGATCGCTTTTTGCGATAAAAATGTATTCCTGTTTTTCATGTTGATCAAGTTAGCCTCGATTTGCATCGGCGTCCTTTTTCCTGTTCACGTCTTTTAACCCCTGTTCGGTACACTGTCAAGCAAATTTCCTCGTTAAAGGGATGCTTTGTAACGGAAAAATCTACTATCCGGTTTTGGCCGCGTAAACTGACGTTGTTTTGTTCATACGGTGCAATCCGATACGTACCCAGCATAGTACATTAGAAGTGCAAAGAGAAGTTGGCCACCGATATTTTTAATCACTTGCCAGCAGCGTGCGAAACAAAATTGATGGATGTACTCGAATCGGGATGCGTGCGCGGTTTGAGGTCTAAAAATAGAATGCAAATGATTACACCCCCCCCCCCCCCCCGCCCACCCCCCAGCGATACTCCGACAACATCAGCGTGTTCCGAGAGAAACAGAGGGAATCTAGGCGAAGTTTTCATTTTAAAAAAGTGTTTTAGGAACACTGGCAGTTTTAGAAAGTGTTTTAGGAAAATCGTCCGCCATTCTGGCTTGTTTGACTTGTTTGTCAGAGTCTTGTCTGAATCATGACGTCACTCGCGCGCTTCGCTATTCACCGTCAAATATAATCCAGCTGAGGATCCGGACAGCCTTTGCTTACAATGTTTATACTAGTTTGTTCCGAATGAAGGGCATTCGACTAAAGGCCGTTATATCAAACAGTTTTATGTAATTTACCATGATTTGAGTGTTAGACAGCGAATGATTAAGATGCGTCCGGATTGTTGTTTCCTTTTAAAATGTGTATCTTGTTTGCATTCTTGGACTTGTGTGCCCAACTCGAGCACATAGGAAATTACTCGTCATGACCAGTGTTTTAGGTATCTGATTCAAATCAGTAGCTATCTTCCTCAGGGCTTTCATTGTGTATCAAAAAAGCAAAGTTCATGTAGTGACCAAAGACTTTTTCCCCAATGGTTAATAGTAACATTTTCCCTGCTAGCAGAGGCTCTTTTCCTGGTGTTGGCTTAGAAATGATTTGAGAATACAGTCCGACCAACTAATTACAGCTATGTACTTCTTGCTACAAAACAAAAACGCGAGTGACTTTGAGTTAAAAATAAAGTTATCATATTAACTCAGTCCAATTCACAAGGGTCGCAATTAACGCGGAAGATTTGTGCGAAATTCAGCTAAATCGGATTACATACTTGTAATGAGAAGCAGGCCTGATAGAATGGCGGGAATATTTTCACTGAATCTTACCTCGTTTTAATATGATTATAGTTCTAGCATTAGGGTATTTAATATCATGTAATATGCTATCCTGTTTGAGGTTATTTCTTTCTCTTTTCGCCGTTAATTACGCTTCAGGCCAACGTCACGTTGTTTTATTTACCCTCCTCCCCTTCGGCGACCAATTTCGCCTATAAATCGCCCGGCAAAATTATTTTTCCCATCACTTAATCACATTCGGGCAATTAGTGGCTATTGTGTGGATGTGGGAGTAAACATTAGAGACCGGAAGTTTTATAAATGACGATACGTGGTAAAGTTAAAAATTCCACGAAGTCAGTCACATGCGAACCTTCCATATCGCCGCTCTTCCATATAGCGTAACGTCACCAATCACCGCTCTCGACTGCGTGTCATTCAAAAACGAAAAACATAACATGATACATTTGATGATTTGATGCATTGTGCTCTTGGTCGTCTCACAGAATCACGCCTTTGCTGAGAACTTCTTTTACTGAACTCATTCAGAAGTACGCATTTCGGAAAACCATGCTGTCCATTCAAGAATTTTCCAGCCTGGCGTGTGCTGTTCTTTTGATGTTGATTCTGGGCTTCATGATCAAAATGAAAAGAGGTTTAATGAATAGAAATGCAAGAATGCCGGAAAACGTCCGCCAACCTGTAGAAGCGAGAAGGCGAAGAGTTGTGAGAAACGAGGAGAACTACAAGTACAATTACAGTGTCCCATGTAATCGCAAGAAGGCCAGAGAACACGATGAGCGCCAATAGTTTAGTAAGTATGTGTGTGTGTGCGTTTTACTAAATTTTGTACCAGTTTGAAACAAATATGACGGGCGCATTTGTTTTTCAGTGTTTTGTTTTGTACTCCGAGTGCGTATAAGCGGGCATTTGAATCCTAAAGCAAACAACTGCAAAATTTAATACATCAGAATAGACCTATTTTATTTTATTTTACTTTAATTTTTATTTTATTTTCCCCTATAAGATGCTTCATAAAATTCTTGCAGTTGTGTTTCATTGCCAGTCAGAATGGTCAAGGGCTAGTGCTAATGGCAGTTTTCCATACCGCCATCGCATGTTATTCTCTAGCTGCCTACTTCGATATCCACTAGTCAGCATCTGACATAGCCTGCGAATACAGCCGCCTCGAGCGAATGAGAGGCGGCTGTATTCGCAGGCTACATCTGACATTTTTATTATTTTATTTTTCAGTATGAGGAAAAGGAAAAGTCAGTTGTTCCACGGAAAGTGACCCTATAAATACTGAGAACTATTCTGGAAGACAATTTATCTAGAACCAGCTGAAGTATTACGGTTCACTAAATTATAAAAACGTTTTCCGTCTGTGTATAAAAGAACCACTCATGCAGAAGTGTTGAAGCTGTGAAACTCCTAAATAACTTATAATTGAAATTCTAGCAAAATTTTACCTTGTTAATATTTCTTAAATTTTTCCTTCATTTTAGGGAGTAGAAGCAAGACTGGTATAGCTAACTAAGTTTATTTAGTTTGAAGTAAGCCTGTTCGCCCGCTAATTGGAGTACAGACAGATTTCATGTGATTCAAGTGACACTGTCACTTGAATCACATGAACGACAGCTGCGTATGCCCTGAGGGCGCGCTTGCAGTTTCAGTCGGCAGAGAAAATGACGGCTGCTTTAGGAGTTAGAAAAATAAAGATTCACTTAGTAGTTGCTACTGTTTTACATGAGGACCTTAAGTCAGGTTTAATTCAGTAGCAAATATTTCCTGAATGTCGAAGGATGTAAAAAAATCGTCGCTTTACTGTATAAATTAAGTGTGGTTCTGACATACCCATTCACAAAATCGTTTCGACAATTTCCGGCATTTTCACATGCAGATACAATACAGGCCCGTAGTGGTGCTCAGTTGTGGAACAACTTACCCTAGATTTGTAAATAAACGGCAAGCGTTAACCCGATTTAAGACAAAGTTGAGTCGCCAGAGTTTTTAAGCAAGCTTTTAAACACAAAGAAGAATAGCCTCCAAAGCAGCGTCCATTGTTTTGAATTTTTATTCCGTTATACTTGTAGTTAGATAGGTAGTTAATTAATTAATTAATTAATTAATAATAATTTTTACAAAGTGACGGAAATACCGTGTGAAAATAAAGTTATTGTATCATACCAGGTAGCCAGGGTTTTTGATGGGGTGGGGAGGGGGCGGGGGAGGGTGTAAGTTAGAGCAGCGTAAAAGCGATGTCATGAGCACCACAGGCGCAAGCCGGCTTGTATGAGGATTTGGGATATTCGTCCCTGCTGAAATTCAGGCAACCCCAGAAAAGTTTGAAAACTGGCCGTAAGGTTCCCTGAGAGGGCATTTCGTGAGTTTTTAGGGAAGTTATTATGCCAACCAAAAGCGGGGGGGGGGGGGGGGGGGGGGGGGGGACTCCAATATGGAATGGACGGGGATGCTCGTCGGAAATTGTGAATTTGACCCCTAACATTGCCTAAAAGAGACCAATCTGGGCGTGACCGAAGCTAATGCGGACCCCTAAAAGAGTAAATATAACGAATCAAAATTCTTTCTTTTTTGTTATTTCTTCGTGTGCAACCCTAAACGAGATCTTGACGGCTAAAAATAATGACATTTTGCCCAGAACACCCTAAGCGAGACCAAAATCCGAAATTTACACCCCTAAGCGAGACGACGAGCATCCCCGTCCATTTCATATGGGAGTCCCCCCCCCCGGGAAACAGAAACTTCATGTGGTATGTAGTTAGCGAGTTTCGTGAATACCAATAACAGAATCATATCCGGTGACCCTTACAACTGATTTATAAGGTGTTTTTATTATTACGGCCTAATTGCAGAAGTCCAAAATGTGTCACGCAAGTAATCTACATCAGTGGCGAAGCTTCTATCAAAGAGAATTAAGCCAAAGGGTAAATATGGCGATGGAAATGACTGGCTTGATATTATCTTTGTCAACGAACCACGAAATTCGGCGCCCACTGTCTCTCGGAAAGAGCGGGAGTACCCAACGACACTTTCACTGGAAATTTAACATGTGACTTCACTGTCACTGATTATGTGTTTCAATGTTAATTACAGTTAATAATTAACTTTCCTGGGAAAAAAAATATCCGCTCTGCACTGCCAGCAAGATGGACTTCACTTTATAAAACTCCCAGCCAGATTTCATTAAAAAAAATGAATACCGAGCCAGTAAATCAAAATTTAGTCAAATACTCAGCCAGAATTGACTGTAACTTTTGATTGCCAGCCAGCAAAACATTAGCAGATGAAAACATTTTAACCAGCGTATTGATCTGGATAAAACACAATCGCACTCTGTTTTGGCAACTATTCAAAAGCCTATCGTCTGATCACCCATGTCCAATACACTCGATCTGTAACGGATCGTCCAAGGGGTTGACGACCCGACACGGATCGCCGTATCGTCAACATTCTGACGATCCGTCACGGATCATTACGATCCGTCTTTGGAAAAGTCAACCTGTCAGCATTGGATGCGATTTCAGCCCTGACGGTAGAATTGTTTCCTCTGGTTCAGCGGATGGCAAAATCTTTTTCTACGACCAGTTCACATCTCGTGTAATCAGGACACTAGAAGCACATTCTGCCCCATGTATGGATGTCACATATCACCCCACCCTACCCAGCTGTGTAGCAAGCTGTGGGTGGGATGGACAGGTTAAAGTCTGGACATAACGTAGATGTACCACAATCTAGTAAACAACAGGCTGAATAAAAAGATGTTCTCCTTGCAAGTCTGTTCTCGGTGTGTTCTTAATTAATCGTTGGTGCATTCTCTACAGTGTTCTTGTGCGTTATCTGCGGTTTCCCCGATGCGTTTCTTCGGACGTTACAACGTGCGTTCCCAGCCCTCTCGAGCGTTTTACTTATAGTTGCCATGTTTATTTACTAGGTTGTTTGGAGTGAATTTGCTTGTGCCTTGCTTAACTTTTCGCGTACGTTCCCAATGCGCGCTACTCGCATGTTATCTGTTACGCTTTTTGAACTACATCGTGCGTTCCTTGTTGCACGTGCGCCCGCATTCGTGTCCTGTGGGTTTGTGTTCCTGTGCTTTCACCCTGCGTCCTCTTGTGTGTTTCCTAGTGATTTTAGCTCCGTTACCGTTTTATTCTCCTTGCGTTTCTCCTGTGTTACCCGTGTGTTATCTTTGGCATTCATATGCGTTTTTAGCACGTTACAGGATACGTTCCCAGTTCCTCCCCACATGTGATTCCTCCCTTCATTCTTTCCAGGTGCATATTCTCCTCCCCTCCCCGCATGTTTCCTGTGGGCTGTCCTTTCTGTGAGTCTTTTGTTCCCTTGCAAGTTTCCTACTATGTTGCCGGCTTTTGTGGAATTTAGTGTGCGTTGCCGTCCGTTTCTTCCTGCGTTACTGCACGTAATCTCTGGCTTTCCCCCTGCGCTTTTTATTGCGTTATAGTTGGCGATTCTATGTGCGTTTTCTCGTTCGTTATCCCATGTGCATACGCCGTGCGTTTTTTGTGTATTCTCCGGTACCCTGTTGCATTATACCGGCGTGCGTACCCAGTGCATTCCCATGGAATCTGGCGTTTTCGTCCGCTACTCCCATGTCAGCTGTGGCTTCTCCGATGTGTTTCCTCCTGCATCCGTGTTTTCCCAGTGGGTTCTCCCGTGCGTTTCAGTAGTGTACTTATTTAGGCCCTGCCGGCCAAGAGGAGTGAAAATGACTATGGGGACTGAGAATGTGATGGAGTCGATGGGCTCAGCATTTTTGCTGTACAAAAAATAGGTTCATGCATATGATATCGTAAAGGACCTCATAGTTTTTTCCTCTTAAGTAGTCTTATTAGTAATTGTATTCCTCGTTTTTTTTCATCTGTACTCACGTTAGTTTATCTAGTTTTTCTTTCCTTTTATCTGCAAATGTAATTTCAATTGTTATTGTCACTCTTATTTGTAAACTTATATAAATATCAATAAAATACAAAAAAAAGTAAAGGACCTCATAGCCACATGGCCATTGCTTGCACAGGCTTAAAAAAGCTCGGGAAAGTCCAAGAAAATGGCAAATGTGTTTTCTCCTTGAAGCTTAACCAACAGCCCTTGCCCAGACAGCACAGCATCAAGTAACACATGACAAATTGTTTTTTGCTGCGGTTCAAAGAATGGCAGCAAATTTATGTTTTCACGGTTCACCAAAATTTTGACAGTTGTCAGGTCTACATCAGAATTAAGAGCATGTGCTTGCAGGATTTTGCTGAGGGGAGTCATTCTAGACTGGCGTTTGCTGCAGCCCTCGGGTTCTCGTTTAATTTTATTTAGTATACTTTTTCATTGTAGTATTATGTTCACATGGTTTCGATAACCTGTCTCCCTCAAGGTTGTTAAGCGCCTGGCTTTGCATTCGGAAGGGATCAGGTTTCCTCCAATGATGTTTTTTTTTTCTGACGGGCAGCAGGCACGTTAGTTGTTACACGTACATATAACGTTCATATATATCATTGTCTGACGTTATAATCAATAAATTGGGTCTGTTGCTCGCCGGAAGCTGGGCCGTGCAGTCTAATCTTGTGCAGCAGCCAGTACCGTATTTACCAGTGAAAAGTTGTTGTTTATTGACTGATGTAGTGAATAGGGGAAACGTGTTGAGTCTGTCAGAATTGTTGTGACAAAGTTTTTAGTACAAATGTGCATTATTCCGGTGGCTTAGCTCGAAATTTTAGGCGAAATGTGCACTTTATGATACAAGCAGGAAATTTGGTACACTGAAAGTGGTCACCGAGAGATGTTTTTTCAAGCCAGAAAAACACCAGTTTCTATGGAAACCGTAATTTATTAAAATCAATGAAATTTTCTGAAATGTTTGTTTGTCCTGGTTTATAGACCAATACTATTACATCAGGTAGTGATACAAAATCGCACGTACAAAATTTAGAATGAAGTGCTATAATTTAGACTGTTCACAGCCCTCTATATATTTTTGTATTTTTCTTCTGTTAGCGAACGGCGAACGCTGGGATTGGGGAATGAATCGTGAGAGACCTGGACGCCAGCGCAAAACGACAACGCGAGGGGTCAGAGGGCGGGGAAAGAAAAATCTATTTCCATGCAAAAATTTCCTACTGAATTATTGGTATCAAAAAGATGGTAAAAACATAACAATTCTAAGCCTAATTTAAAACATTCCTATCTATATTTTATAATAAAATCTACAATACAAGGTGTACAAAAGGGCAAGAAGTACTTTGTGGGGGAGGGGTCTCTTGGCTGAAAGTGTTATTGCTGCTTACCAGCTGGAAATAGGAAATTGGCATTGGCACCATATCATTCATTGAGAAGTGTGTGGATGTTTGTAATCCTGCAAAGTTTGGTGCTTGTATCAAAAATCGCACATTTCAGGAGCTAAGCTGCCGGACTATATGTTTTATGAATGAACAAATTGAAGTCATCCTGACATCAATATTTGTTGCCATGGAAACGTCATGAGGTCAAAAATACCCTAATTAGGCCATTTTGAGGCTAATAACTCAAAAACTACTTGGTAAAAGTTTGTTTTGGTATATATTCATCTAACCAACAAAAGGAACATTTTTGCAAATATATATTTTTTTAAATCTGTTGGTAGAGCTATGTTATTTTTTCATAACTTTTAACATGGCTCTGAATCCTGCCTACAAAATTTGTTAAAAAATTGGTACATTGTTTGTTTTGTCCATGAGACAAAAATATATAAAAATGAAAACCTTCACCAAGTTGTTTTTGAGCTATTAACTTCAAATGGCAAAATAAGATATCTTAGACCACTTGTGTCATTGCCATGTCAACTAGTTTTGATGTCACAGTGACTTCGATTTGCTCATTGGAAAAAATCAACTTAATTCCCAGGGTCTACTCCACTTTCAAGATGGTGGCTGGGCATGCTTCTCTGCACCCAGCCACCATCTTGAAAGTGGAGTAGACCCTGGGAACAAGTTAGTCGTAAACTCTGTACAAAGTTCTACAGTGTTACTTGGAGGAAAATCACTAAAAATCACATTGATTATGATTTGTTTACATCTTAGGGAGTAAATTTATGCCTTTTTTGTCATTTAAAGGTTATTTTATTGATCAGTGAGCCCAAGACCCCCATTATGGACCCGGTCTGTGGACTGCTTACAGACTGGTCCATGGACCATCCCTATGGACCCCTATGGACCAGTCTGTAGCAGTCCACGGAGTGGGTCTGTAATAGGGGTCCATGGACCGGGGGTCAGTGTTTACAGGCCACCCTCTCCATTGTATCTAACAATCTGGCAAATTAAATCTTAAAATCATTGAGTCAACTTATTGATGAACTCTTTAGCTTAAAGCCTTTTAACCTTCAAAACATCACTGTCTTGTCAGGTCATAAAATCCAAAGCAATTAATTATTCAGTGTTATTATTCAACAAATCCGCATGATCCCCATATATGGTAAGAAAGTCATTGTTATCCGTCATCCGTACATAACAGATATCCTGCTATATATGTAGGTTGCCAAGATTTGACTGAAATCTTGCAAAGGCTGCATAACCACAGATTTTCTTGCTTCAAAAAGCATTTTGTGGACAATTTGTTGAATAACAAAACAATTATCCTGCTCAATCTTGCAAAATATCGCCCGATTTTAGTACTGATTGTAGCACACCATTGAAGGGAAGTGCTTTAACATTGAGTTACCGTGCTTTTATAGCTAGACAAGGATATGGGTGTAACCAATAGAAAGCTGCCAACATGTAGATCATGCTGTGACAAGTCTAGTCAGTCTCGTGCAAGACTAAGACAATAAGCTAATTCAAGGGTCTCAACTAAACCCAGCAGGTAATAACGTAATCACCTTATGACTGCCTGGTAAGTAACATGATAATGAATACAGTGACCTATTAATTAGAGATTTACACATCACACTCCATTAACTGCGTTTTACTGCTTGGGCCGTAAAACTTTCATTAAGTATAAATCATGACTTACACTGAGCTTTTTATTGATTGTGTTGTTTGAAGTCCTCAATCATGGGGGTCCCACTAAATTTGAAAACCACATTTACGTTTCTACTTTTCTGCTGTACAGTTTGAGAATCCTGCACAATAATGAATTAGAACAGATTAACAAAAAGCGTATGAATGCAAACAAAGACCACCATATCGACATGTTCTTCAAACAATTTCAATTTGGTTCCGACATGGTCACATGGTCAATGGTGACACAAGGTTTTCTGCTTAAAAATGCTTTGCTTTTGGCAATCAAAATTTTTCTAACTGTGACCATTATACAACAGGAAGTCAACAAAGGGCAACTTCCAAAATACTTGAGCTTGGAGCACTGTATGTAAAACTGAGTTGTACCAGACAGTAATCACCACCTATGAAACAATCTCACATTCATTTAAAACTTCTTTTGGTATTCGTAGACAACAAATGCTGTAATATTCAGGACCCAGTGAGACAATGGAACAAAACTTCCAGTTATTGCTTTCAGTATCATACTCGTACAAAGTCACTTTCCTGGAATGATCTTGTTCAAAGCAACCACACACATATACTTTTCCCTTGAATCTCACTGCACTAATAAGATTATTCCTTGAAACAACTGTACTTGCAATGTTACTCCAAATGTTAATGGTGGGGTCATACACTTCACAGAATGTTGCCTCTGTTGCATGATTTCCTAGGCCTCCAAACACAAACACTTTCTGATTGACAGCTACACCACATGCACAGGCTCTTCCTTCGAGAGTTGGAGCAATCCTACTCCATGCTTTTTCTGTAGCATCAAATCTTTCAACAATCTTCAGCCGAGATCCAATATCTGTGTAGCCTCCAACTGCATAGAGGAACTTTTTGCCAGCTACAGCACAAATGCTACTCCTTGCAATGCTCAGGGATCCCACCTTTTGCCACAGGTTTGTCTCAGGATTATATGTTTGCACAGTGTTCAATGATTGTTCTTCATTTTTGCCCCATCCACCTATGACATACAATAATCCCTGGAAAGTAACAACAGAAGCAAACTGAATTGCTTGATTGAAGGACTTCATGGCAGCCCAAGTGTTTGTTGATGGATCGTAGCATTCTGCCGGATCGCCATCTGAATTTCCTCCAATACAATACATTTTTCTGTGACATGAACTGGTCGACTGGCAGTACTTTCGTTGGATGGATAGCATATTGGCCAGCTTGTACCATTTGTCTTCTGAAGGTAAGTAACACAATGTACTCTGACGTGTTCCACGAGCAACAATGACATCTTCATGAGTCTTCAGGCAGTTTCTTGGTGGCTGAGAAAAATAACACTCCTCTGTACCGCTAAACGCCAATTTCATGGCATCTAAGGCCAAATTCACACAGTCTAAATTGCATTTTATCAAGGGATTTGATAAAATAACGTTGAAAAGGAAGTCGCGATTAATGTAAATAAAACGAATGTGACGAAATAAGTCGGAAACACTTTGACTTCTGCTCTCATTTCTTGCGATCCACTTCACTACAACTTCGAAAACCTCTTCCTCTCCTTTTAAGACGATTTCATCACTTGAGATCCACTCCTCAACTTGTGTGCTGCTCAAATTCAAAAAGTCTTCAGTTTCTGCTACAGCAACAAAGTTTGCTAGAATGAAGTCCTTAGCTTTTTTCTGCAATTCTTCACACCGATATCTTACAGCCAGATAATAAGCCGCGATACAGCTGGAATAAGACAAGGCTTGTGCAATAACGTTGCCGCACAATGTTTTCAAGGCTGGAAGAAGAAAATAATCTGCTGCAGCCATCAAATCACAGGCAGTGGCTTCATTGAGGTCAACACGACCTGTGTACAAATACTCCAACACTTCTTCCATAACATCCTTGCTCATTTCTTCCAATCGGATCACTCCTTCTTTCTTCTCTTTCATTTCACTGTTTAAAGCGTTGAAAAAGAACGGACTTGCTGCACATAACACGATTCTGTGAGCTTTCAAACGAGCTTGATGGTCACCGGAGCCAACTTCCAGAATCACATCACAGCAGTGATCATTCCTTCGCTGAATATCGAGGCGTTTCATAATTTCAACACAAAATTGATGTTCGTTAGTCTTTTCAATTGCCTCAAGAAGAGAATCCATGAGTAGGCTGAGCTGTAAGCACCGTAAAAGCGGCTAAAAGGCAAGGAAAGAATGCCCCAGCCACAACACATGGAACATTTGATAAAATGATCGAAATTTGATGCCGTCGAGGGTATTGCCGCTGTACGTTATCGGAGCCGGCAGTCAGTTTAAAGTTCCCGCCAAATTAAAAGCGCGGGAATTTGTTCGTTGGGAACCGATCGCGCACCGAAACACCCACGGCTGGAAACTGATCCCACAAGCTGGTCAGCTAGCCATTTAATATTATCTAGTCCACCTAAACGGGGGCATTGCCAGGAATTTTTTCAGAGGTACGTAAAATTTTCCAAAATCCCCATTAGCAAATTGTGATTTAAGGTGGGGGTACACCCGATTTTGAGTGAATTTTTAAGAGGTTTAAGGAAGGGATAGAAGAAAGAAAAATATTTTTGAAACACCAGCAGACAGTTGACCCCCACGCAAGAGCACCCCAGGTTGTCAGGGGACTGTTTGGGCGTCCATATACTATTTTTTAACTTCAAATTCTAATTTTAAAATCACATTAAATCTCTAATATTTCTCATTTCTCCAAATTTTACTAATCCTTTGAGAAAAACTATCTCTTCCCAAACATCCCCAAAAAATTTACAAAACACCGCTAAACATAGCTTTGTGAAGTGAGCATAGAGTTTCTGGATTACTTGAAACGCGGACGAGATATTCCCATTAAACCAAGTTAGCGGTGGAAAAACAGGCTTCAGGTGTACCCCCGCCTTAACAACAACAAAAAAAGTTATATTGATTTATTTGCTTTTTATTCATTTATATTCTTATTTTATTTTGGACTTTTTCAGGTACACACGTGCATACTGGTAGCTATGCCCGGGACAGATACACTCTTATTACACTATTTCAATAGAACATCTTTTTCTTAATAAGAGAACATTCTTGTTGATGGTTAATTTTTTTAACTATACTACTGGTATTTTTTTTCCATGCAGCATTTTTCTTAGCTATTCACTCCAACTTCAGGGCTGGGTTACTCAATAGCAAATTTACACTTACCCAGAATTAAAAGTGGATCGAGGGTTCAGTTTCTCTTGTACTTTCATATCTGATGATTTGTTAAGTCTGAGACTAGTTGGCATCAAAACTGGAGGACAAAAAGTATAACGAGAAATCCTCACTGAAAAAATTAAAACTGATCAAATCATCAAATCATAAAACCATTCAGTCGACTTTTTAAACTGTATTGAGTTTTGATTCATGGCTGCACACAACAACGGCATTTGATGAACTGTTTAATGTCTTTCAATCTTCAAAATATCACCTATCAGGCTTTGAAATCAAAAAACAATTCCTCAGTGTTGTAAATCGATGTAAAATTAGTGATTTTATTAATGAGACAAGGTTCTCAATCAGCTTTTCTCATCAATTTCTTCAGTCTCGCCTAATAACATGAAACCTGTGAGTACTGTAAAAGGCGAGCTATTTTTTAGGGAGGCCTCTTATCCATAAGGACATGAAGCTCTAAAAGGGCCCTGCAGTCATTAAACAAACATTGCAGGTCTCTGCACAAACTTTGTAACCACATAAAATACAAAACTTAAGCACCATGTTAATGAAAATTTTAATGAGAAAAGTTATATCTTCCTTCGAGAGCTACATGTACAGCAGCTGCTATAACTAAATATAAGCACCCCTGGCAGGGCATCCCCCAAAAAGATTATAGGGGAGGCTCCAGTACCCCAAGGTCCAACCAGAAACTCATAAGGAGTTGAAACGTGTAACGTGCGATCATAGCGTTCAAATATTCAGTTTTGCCAAGTACCATATTTGAAAACACAAAAGGTTTGTACGTGAATGATTTACACACGTAACGACCCAAGCAACAAAATTTTCGGTTTCGCAGTAAGTCACTCGAATCAAAAACAAAATTGCGCCATTTAGCGCACGCTCTGAATTGATTGGTTGATTTTTTCTCGTGATTTTCCAAATATGATACTTAGGGGTGGACCATTTGACTTTTGAGGGGCAGTTGGATGATTTGGTATAGGCATGAATTTTTTTTTTTACTATTTCATGCACTAGGATTTTCTTTTTTCGGGGCAGGTGTGTGCATGATATATTTTTCTCCATATAACATGCTGCAGGATCCGGCTAACTGAACGTGTATCAAATTTTTTTTCGGCATAGGTCGTGTGCATGAATTTTTTTTTTTACAAGTATGCTTGCAGGATATTTTTTTACAAAATCACCCAACCCCCCCCCCCCAAAAAAAAAGTCAAATGGTCCATCCCTTAGTGGAAACGAATGTTCAAATGCTTTGTACAATACGAATCATAGGGAGTTACACGTTTCAACCCTTATGGGTTTCTGGTCCAACTCACTACCTTTTATATACCATTTTGACAGAAAACGTACCCCTTTCGTATTTATTGAAAAAGGCAGCCCTTTTATATACCTACTTTGAAGAACACTGTTTTCATTTTCTAAGTAAAATAAAATAAATTAAAATGATACAGCCATAAGGTGTGTCTGCTCGAACTGTTTTAATTCAAAACCCTTTAAATACCTTAATTATTACAGATTTGCCTACCCTTTCATTTACCTAAACCTGTGAAATCTCTACCCTTTGTATTATACCTGAAGCCTGAAAAAGGCACCTTTTTCAGGTGGAGCCTCCTCATACAAGCCATAATAAGCAGTCCCCCTCCCCCCCCCCCCCCCCCCCACTGGATAAGCACATGGGCTTACCTTAGGGAGGGCTTATTTTTGAGAATTGAGCCAGGGTGGGGGCTTATTTTCAGAATTGTACAGTATGTCTCACACCAGAACAAATGATCCAGCCTCGTCCCCAGTCGTCCCAGGTGAGTCGGGATGTGACATCACCCATCAGGCTTGCTGGGAGAAATCGCCTGAGTTCGAGTTCGGCACCAAGCTTCCTCCGCTCACTCGCATAGAGCGGACTGGCCTGGGGACGAGGCTGGTAGTGATCTATGATATTAATCCTGGCTGGTTTCTGTTTACAACAGACCATGCCAGTCAGTCTAAAATTTCATCTCATGTGAACACTTTTCATTGTGAAACATGTTTCATTTGTGATCAGACTTAGAGTGTGAACAGAGTACAGTGGAATCTGATCAATACAAACACCAAAGGGGCATGCAACAATCACAGACTTATTTTGTAGATGCGACTAAACCTAAGATTTAAAAGGAACAGAATGATCTCCAACGCCTTAATTGCAACTTAAAGTGCTTATGAAGCAAAATTTTTTCCTACCGTTTTAAGGTTTTCAATATGTATACAAAACCACTGTAAACTTAAAAATTCTATGCAACAAAGATTTCTGCCATTTTGCTGGGGTTTAAAATGCCGTCTTTCCGATCAAACAGTGTCTGGAGAATGGATCGAGTTTTATCCAGATAATTTTGTGACGTCACGTTGGTTGCAAAGGTTTTGTTTACACTCTGCGTGTCTCAGTGAATCTCTCAAGCACACAAAAAATGTCTAGTGATGAGTCCGAATTTAGCGTTTCGTATGGCTCTTCGGGTAGTGAAGGTAGTAGAGAAGAAACAGATGAGGATGACGCTGTAGTCTGCAACCAAAGTAGTGACGTCACGACACGAGGTCATGTGGTAGTTTGGCAGCACGATTCAAAAACCATTTTTGAGAGAAAAATGCAGCAACTTTCATGAGTTATAAAATCATCAATTTGTTTCCCCACAATCTCAAATTTTCAGATATGTTCTTTTAAGATGTTAAACATTGGAAAATATGCATAAAAAATTTGACTTCATATAATGCACTTTAAGGACCTTAAGTTCACCTTACATTAGGCCCATCTAATGAGTCAAATATCTCACACTTCGTGTACTTGCTGGTCAAGTACAGGAAGAAAGACTGTTGTCAAGCATGACAAGTAATTACCAAACCATATTAATTAATTTTAGAATTCATTTAACCTGCAGAAAGTTTCCATTTTCTAACAGAGTGCAATTAGCACACAATTGTTACAAATGAAAATGTGCAGTGCACAGACAACTGAAAAGTGTCTGTAAAGCCAGTGTAAGAGTTTTTGTTGGGACAAACAAAGCTGTTTGTAAAAAGTGGGTGTCCATATTAGGCCGTGTCTGTATAGCGGGGTTCTGAAACTCAGTGAAAGTTTTTTTATTTATAGTGAAACCTGAGCCTGAGTCAAATCCTGGCCAAGGTCAAATGTCCATGTCACTGTTGACTGGTCTGGGGTAAATGTACAATGAATACGCAAATTTCTTGTGATTTTGAACATAGTGGATGAGGGGCAGGAGACAAGGGACTAAATACAAGAATTGCTCTAAATAAACTAAATAGCACATGCTGATTAAACATAACGCGACTCTGGTATGTCTTAAACTTGCCTTGGGTTCTGATATTTTTTCATTACTTTGCATCATTCTTGTACCCTGAGTCTTCGTTCCTTACTGTGCATGCAAGCAAGATGAAATGAGCGCCTCTCGAAATTTCCATTGCAGGATCAATTTTCATTGAAGCTATAGCTTTAATTTCCAGGGTCGCTTGTTTCAAGATCAGGTAGGAGGATGATTTTGGATCAGTACTGCTTTTATTAATATTAAGCTCTCTGAGAGCTTAATATTAATTTATTACATGACTGTCTGGTGTTACTCAGTTGTATATATGATATAATTATACAACTGAGTAACACCACACAGTCATGTAATTACCACTCATGAAACCACCTCACATTCATTTAAAACTTCTTTTGGTATCCGTAGACTGCAAATGTTGTACTTTTCAGCATTCAGTGAAACAATGGAACAAAATTTCCACTCATTGCAATCAGCATCATACTCCTGTAAAGACATTTTCTTGGAATCATCTTGTTCAAAGCAACCACATACATATACTTTTCCCTTGAAACTCACTGCACTTGTAAAATCACCTCTTGAAACAAGTGTACTTGTAATGTTACTCCACATGTTGATGGTGGGGTCATACACTGTACAGAATGTCGCCTCTGTTGCATTATCTCCTAGGCCTCCAAACACAAACACTTTCTGATTGACAGCTACACCACATGCATTTGATCTTCCTTCAAGAGTTGGAGCAATCCTACTCCAAGCTTTTTCTGTAGCATCAAATCTTTCAACAATCTTCAGCCAGGAACCTCCAATCGCATACAGGAAATTGTTACCAGCTACAGCACATATGCCAGCCCTTGCAATGCTCAGGGACACCACCTCTTGCCACACGTTTGTCTCAGGATTGTATGTTTGCACAGTGGTCAATCTCTCTTTATTTTTGTCTTCTCCACCTATTACATACAATAATCCCTGGAAAGTAACAACAGCAGCAAACTTGATTTCTTGATTGAAGGACTTCACAGGACTCCAAGCGTTCCCTGATGGATCGTAGCATTCTGCTGGATAGCCATCTGTATTTCCTCCAATACAATAAATTTTTCTATGGCATGAACTGGTTGACTGGGAATATTTTAGGCGTTGGGATAGCATGTTGGCCAACTTGTACCATTTGTTCTCTGAAGGTAAGTAACACCATGTACTCTTATGTGTTCCACGTGCAACAATTACATCCTCGTGTGTCTTCAGGCAGTTTCTTGGTGGTTGAGCAAAATAGCACTCCTCTGTACCACTAAACACCAGTTTCATGGCATCTAAAACAAGGCTCGAGCACTCTTTATTGTCTTTTATCAAGGGATTTGATAAAATAACGTTGAACAGAAAGTCACGGTTAATGTAAATAAAACGAATGTGACGAAACACGTCGGAAACACTTTGATTTCTACTCTCATTTCTTGCGATCCACTTCACCACAACTTCGAAAACGTCTTCCTCTCCTTTTATGACGATTTCATCACTTGAGATCCACTCCTCAACTTGTGTGCTGCTCAAATTCAAAAAGTCTTCAGTTTCTGCTACAGCAACAAAGTTTGCTAGAATGAAGTCCCTTGCTTTTTTCTGCAGTTGTTCACACCGATACCTTACAGCCAGATAATAAGCGGCGATACAGCTGGAATAAGACAAGGCTTGTGCAATGACGTTGCTACACAATTCTTTCAAGGCTGGAAGAAGAAAATAATCTGCTGCAGCCATCAAATCACAGGCACTGGCTTCATTGAGGTCAACATGACCTGTGTACAAATACTCCAACACTTCTTCCATAACATCTTCGGTCATTTCTTCCAATCGGATCACTCCTTCTTCCTTTTCTATCATTTCACTGTTCAAAGCCTTGTAAAAAAACGGACTTGCTGCACATAACACGATTCTGTGACCTCTCAAACGCGCTTGATGGTCACCGGAGCCAACTTCCAGAACCACATCACAGCAGTGATCATTCCTTCGTTGAATGTCGAGACGTTTCATCATTTCCACACAAAATTGATGCTCGTCAGTCTTCGCAATTACCTCAAGAAGAGAATCCATGAGTAGGCTGAGCTGTAAATACCGTAAAGGCGGCTAAAAGGAAAGGAAAGAATGCCCTAAAACAAACGGAAGGACACGGAAGTGATATTTGATCAATGTCGAGGGTATTTCCGCTGTACATTTACGGGGCCCACAGTCAGTTGCAAAAGCGCGGGAATTGCGGGAATTGGCCGCGGGAATTTAGTTATCCTGTTCCACCTCTCGGAACACGCTAGAATTTAGTTGACAAGCGGTGCGGTAGCAGGAGGTTTCGCTCCCAATCGTGTTCGCACCGTCCGAGTTCGCACCTTACACTTACCGCGTTCGCTCCCAAGTTTGCTTACTATCTAGAATATTTCTCGTTCTTTAAGCGTGAGAAAAAAACTATCTAGAATGTTTCTCGTTCTTTAAGCGTGAGAAAAACTATCTAGAATGTTTCTCGTTCTTTAAGTGTGAGAAAAGCGTGACAACGTTAGTGATCGGTGGGAGCGAACGCGGTAAGTGTAAGGTGCGAACTGGACGGTGCGAACTCGGTTGGGAGCGAAACCTGCATCATCCAGCGGTGCTATCGCTCAATGGCAGCTATTCTCAGTACATACCGGAAATAAAACAAGAATATTTCCATAACAATACATATCCCATAACCCAGACCCCAAAATTAGGCATTTGGTACCATTCATTCAATGCTATCATATATAATTTTCGAATCCTTGAACATTCTAGTTCATTTTGGTGTGTGATAGCAATTCCAAAAGAGTAGCTTTCTTGCTTAAGTCACGTGATTTCTGACGTCATCTTTCCAAATCAATGTTGCATTTTAATGCTCGAAGGGTAATGAAAAATCACTTTATCGAAACTTCAAACGCGTAAGTGTTGTGAGAGAGGCCTGACAAAGTAAAGGAAAGGCAACTGATGCTAGCCAAGGGCTTTGCCGCACCCAAGGGTTTTTCTCTGTATGGTTTCCATGGCAACAAAGCCGGATTGCAATATAGACCTCTTATATATCGAGACTGATGTTAGAATTTCAAAATATAGACCGACTTTTTAAATGAATCGGGTAGAAAAAACAAGAATTTGTATTTTACAGTACGGACCGATTATTTAAGGTTAATAAGAGTGATACTGATCTCTCTTTCTTAAAAATGAAAGCATTTCGAGCCAACAGATGCGCGCGGGAGGCGGCCTCATTTGACTAAAGTGCGTGGAGGTTTTTATCTAACGTCATTGAAATTACAAATCTTGCCAGTGTTTCTTATTAACTTTTTCTTTTTACATATTCTTGCCATAAAGAACATAAAAATCTTGTAAATTTGATATCGATTCAGTGCTTTGTTTAGAGGATAAAGTATTCTAACATTTGCGATGTCCCGGTTGAACGTGTTTCTTAATTGTCACCAAAACGTGTATTCCGGCTTCATTGTGTTGTTCAATTACAGACGCGACATCAATCACAAAGTAACATCTAAAATAATGTGAAGTGAAGATGAATAATATTAATGGAAGAGTTTTCTCGACTGATTATACATTTCTTTGGCCGCCCTATTTGGAAACAAGCATTGCGGCTGCATACTCGACATTGTTTTGTCTCACAATTATTTTCTTAAAGTGCCCCTGTGATCAAATTTTTGAGTTTCATTTTTTTACGTTTTCGTGTCCTATTAGACTTTCTTACTCACCTTGCCAAATTTCAATCCATTATGAACATCAGAAGTCATTTTGTTTTAACATTTAATTCAGAGAATTTACGGCCGCCATTAATCAACCTTGTTCCAAGCCTTGGTTGCAAATGAGAGAAAGTGACGTCAAAGGCTCAAAAATACCTCACGGGTTGAAATGAGAATAACAATAAGTGTTCAAAATCACGCGAAAAGGAACAAAAACTTTGGACGTGTTCTTCGTGCAATTTTCTATGCTGATTGTTATTAAAATTTCAACCCGTGAGGTATGTTTGAGCCTTTGACGTCACTTTCCCCCATTCGCAACCAAACCTTGGAACAGGGTTTTGTAATGGCGGCCGTAAATTTTCGGAATTAAATGTTAAAATAAAATGACTTCTGATGTTCGTAATGGATTGAAATTTGGCAAGATGAATAAGGACGTCTAGTTGTACACGAACATGTAAAAAAATACAAATCGAAAATTTGATCACAGGGGCACTTTAAAAACTCGGTTGTAAAGAATACCATAGAGCTTTAAAATGGCTTGCTCTATTAACTGGCGAAGTTACTGCAGGAGGGGGGGGGGGGGGGGGGGGGGGGAGGAGGAGTCCTGCGATGGATTAGCATCACATCCAGGGGGATTAGCAATAGTGCTAGTCGCTTAAGGTGGGGGTAAAGGTGAATTTGAGTGAAATTTCAAGAGGTTTAAAGAAGGGATAGAAGAAAGAAAATTATTTTTGAAACACCAACAGACAGTTGACCCCCACGCAAGAGCACCTCAGGTTGTCAGGGGACTGTTTGGGTGTCCATCTACTAATTTTTAACTTCAAATTCTAATTTTAAAATTACATTAAATCTTTTATATTTCTTATTTCTCCAAATTTTACTAATCCTTTGAGAAAAACTATCTCTTTCCAAACATCCCCAAAAATCACCAAAAAATTAACAAAACACCGCTTAACATAGCTTTGCGGGATGAACAGAGGGTTTTGAGAGTGTTTGAAACGGGAGCGAGATATTCGCATTAAACCCAAGTTACGCGGTGGGAAAACGGGCTTCAGGTGAACCCCCGCCTTAAGAACGAGCTTTTCAAGAAATCCAAGATGTTACCAAAATCGAGCTGAAATAATTCGAGAAATCCACAAGTTCAATACGTCTGCCAGAATTATAAACGAAAACAGTGATTTTATCACATTATAGGACGAAAACATGCTTAGCAGCAAAACGAGGCTACGCCTCTTGGAGTCTAAGAAAATGCCTCCCACATGGGAGGAAAAGAGTTGAACAACTCTTATATAATGCTATTCGCATTAAAAGCGTAGCGGAGCACCCTCATGCGGGTGGACCGGTGAGGGTGGGACTCTGTAAAGACTCTGCTCCCAGTAACTCTACCCCGTGAGGGGGGTAGGGGGGAGCATTTTGCTCGAAGTATTTTTCATTTTTTTTCGTTGTTATATTAACATGTTAAAAGGCGCGTTGCAGTTAAATTCAAAGCAACTTTTTCTTCTATGCGTGCTCTATCGCTGTTCAAATATTATTCCATAATTTTCTTGCTCGAGGATTACAGCAATTAACCAGCATTGTTTAAGTGTCAACGATGCTCTGTTTTGTTCTTGCTAATTTAGCCACTGTCACTAGGGGGCGTTGGGTTCCAAAGTGTCAGGCTTGGACAGCGATACCACTGACCCTTTGGGACATTTCAGAAAGGAAAGGGAGGTGTTGCTCTGAGGTAGTGGTTTTTTATTTTATTGGGTCGAACAGGACCGGAGTTGTAGAGACAAAGTGCCGTTTTAATTTCCTAATTGCGAGAAGGTCTTATAGCTCCCTCCTGGGCGGGTTCTTCTGAAACATTTGCTGCATTTTTTTAAAACAATTTAAAAAAAAAATTCATGCAAGGAAAAACCCAAAAAAAAAAATTCATGCACAAGATGGGCCTTATTTTGACATCAAACCAGAATTGTAATTCTTGTCGTAAAGTGTTTCAAAATGCACCAAATGGCATCAGAGCGTGTCCAGATTTTCAAAATTTTCCCGGGGGAGAATGTCCCGGACTCCCCTACGGAAATGTGCCTCCCGCCCATCTTTACGGCAGGGCTAGTTGCGGAGCACAGAACGCCGAACACGAAACAAAATCACCGAAGCAAGCAAAACGCAACCGGAGTGCTTGCACTTAGGTTAGCCTAAAAAGCATTCCGGTTAGTTTGGATATCGCTCAGGTTGGCCTAAAAAAGGCCCAGGTTAGCGTGTTTATGGTTAGCTCTCAATAATGGTAATGGTTTTGCTTGTTTCGGCGATTTTGTTTCGCGTTCGGCCTTAAGTTTTCGGCAAATTTCCCCCGCCGATTTTAATACCTTATTGTTACTTATTTTCGCGGGAACTATATTTCGCGAAAATTGTCAAAATACTGAACTGCATAAACAAAAACATGAAACAAACAGCGGTAATAAACATTGTGAGAAATCGCATTTTACTAACTTGACGTTTCGTATGCTATGCAACATACATTTTCAAAAGTATGACCGTTACAAAATTTTAACGACTATTACATATCGTTATGAAAAGGGTCTGGAACCTAGACTGAGACAATTGATCTGCAGCAGTAACTTAATATTATCGCTTAGGTTAAAAGAGCAACAACCTCTCACTGCCAACGTTGGCATTTAATGAGGGTTGTAGCTCTTGAATAAATAAGGTCTCTTTCATTTTACAATGGAGGTCAGTTTTGCCGGACGCTAGAATGTCAAAATGATCCCATTTGATGTTATGGCCCGTGGTAATGATATGATCAGCGATAGCTGATAGATGATCGCTTTTAGTGAGGGCCTTAAAATGTTCAGTTTTCCTGTCGTGAAGTCGTCGTTTTGTTTTACCAATATAAACATCATTGCAGTCCCAGCAGCCAGCTTTGTAAATGACCTTAGATCGCTGAGAACGATTAAGGCGGTCTTTGTACGGAAAGAAGGATTTGATGCGGCGTGTGTTCTGAAAGATGATCTTGAGGTTGACGAAAGAATAGAAGTTGGATACACAGGATTTAAGACGTTTAGTGATTTGGACGTTGGGGAGACCTAAGTAGGGTAACAGGATTATGACATCTTTTTTAGGGACTGTCGCAACAGGGGTGTCTGGCTTGTTTCTATGTCTGTTCAAAACATCGTTGACGTTGTATGTGATAATGCCTTGAGGGTAACCATTTTGTAGCAAAAGCTTCCTGAGATCTTGAGATCATTTTAAGGCCCTCACTAAAAGCGATCATCTATCAGCTATCGCTGATCATATCATTACCACGGGCCATAACATCAAATGGGATCATTTTGACATTCTAGCGTCCGGCAAAACTGACCTCCATTGTAAAATGAAAGAGACCTTATTTATTCAAGAGCTACAACCCTCATTAAATGCCAACGTTGGCAGTGAGAGGTTGTTGCTCTTTTAACCTAAGCGATAATATTAAGTTACTGCTGCAGATCAATTGTCTCAGTCTAGGTTCCAGACCCTTTTCATAACGATATGTAATAGTCGTTAAAATTTTGTAACGGTCATACTTTTGAAAATGTATGTTGCATAGCATACGAAACGTCAAGTTAGTAAAATGCGATTTCTCACAATGTTTATTACCGCTGTTTGTTTCATGTTTTTAATCAAGTTACGATGGCCTAAAACCAAGAGTCTATATGATGCATAAACAAACAGTTAGTCTCAGAATTGGTGCAACTGATTTTGCAGGAAGATCTTTAGCCTCCAAAAAATTCTGCCCAGGAGGTTGCCAGGAAATGCGACATGAAACTGGACCGCAGATCTGTTCCGTTTGTCACGCAGTCTCTGCATTCGCGGTTTTGAAAAAGGTCTTATGTGGTCGTAATGTATTCAGTGTCTTATGGATTATGGTCATTATGGAGTTTTCCTCGCTTAAGGGTCCTGAAGTGCCATTATAGGCGTTTGCGAGACTTCAAGCAATGCTTATTGTTCCCAAAATTTTCCTAGCAGCACTTTCAAGTCTGAGCCAGCATTTTTGTAGCAGCACTACACGAGATTGGAAACACATCAGTTGATCGTCCACAACAAAGCCGCGCGTATAAATCGTCTTTGGTAGTAGCATCTGTACATGTATCAGTATGCGAGCCGAGGGAAATTGACATCAGTAATAGCTGGATCAATAGTATTTTCGACATGCGGTAATAAAAGAGGAATACACGAATAGCACGAGAAGTGGCGCTTTGAAGGATTCTATTATAATTTATTTCTTGAATCTGCCTGAATAATTTGAGGAGCATCTTTACGCATCTTAGTTGCATTTTTTTTGTAATATAGTTCTCGCTATGTTGCAAGTGTAGACGACTGCGAACCCTGAAAGCGACGCCCAGGAATATGCAAGCGTTTCGTCTTATGAATACAAGAGTTTCGGCATTTTCGTCTTTGGATCATTGTCACCGCGAATTAATTAACTCTGGCGGGAAATAGCTGGAAACACAAGGCTGCGCAAACTTTGTTATGGACTGAAGACAAAAACCACATTGGTAAGTTAAATTACAAAATTTAGAAGTTATACACTTTAATTTTACTTTTCTTGTAGTGAACTTTTGTTATCTGTAAGCAGAATATTAACCTCGCACTAAATTATTCTGTCTTACTTGGGTAGTCAGTTCTTTATTGAACTGTTGTTATCTGTGAGCAGAATATTAAACTCTACCGAAATTATTCTGTTCCACTTGGGTAGTCAGTTCTTATTGAACTGTTGTTATCTGTGAGCAGAATATTAACCTCGCACTAATGTTTTTAACGTTAGTCCTTTTATGAGCTGTCTGCTGAACTGCTGTAGAATATTAATCTCACACTTCGATGTTTGTAGTTTTTCTTAGCTAGTTAGTCACCAAAATCAATCTCGTGCTCCAGTTAATATCTGTTTCTCTTTTTCTTTCTCTCTAGGGAAGCCGTGAATATTATAAACTGTTAGATAGTCTGGAAAATATTTTTGATCAAGTTCGAAAAGGTGTTACTGCCAACACGTCAGTAGATGTTGCTTATCTTGCGAAATACGTTCTTTTATTACAGTTAATAATAAGTCATGGGTAGATTCAATCTACCCTTAGCCTAATTTCCATTTTTTTTCGATGCCAAAGTTCGTCAGTTTCCATAGCAATAGTTTCCAATGACACTGAACAGAACCATATAACAAGACGAAACTGAAAACAGTTCGACATGTTCTTTCCAACAAAGCAGAGCTAGTCAGGTGACGACTCATTCTCGTCCCCAGAGCCCTTTTCGCTTCTCTTAGCCGGCAGGCCTGGGGCCATGGCAGGAGAAACGATGAACCTTTCGTTTCTCGTGCCAAGGCCCTGCTGGCCTAAGAGAAGTCAAAAGGACTATGGGGACGAAAATGTGATTGACTCGGCATGGGCTCAGCATTTTTGCTGTATAAAAAATAGGTCCATATTAAGATATCTTAAAGGACCTGTAAAAGTGGTGGCACAGGAGGACACAATGTTCCGGACACAAATGTTTCCCCGTTTGCGTGTGCACGCAACATTTGTTGCAGACACAAAATTTGTGTCCGAGACACAAAAAGTGTTTCTGACAAAAATCAGAATGTTTCCCTGTTTGTGCGGCATGGACACAAAACAAATGTTTTGTGTCCTGCTCGTTTACCCACCCAAGAAACATCATGAGCAACAATGTGTCTGCAACAATGTGGTCTTGAAAAGGCTCGGGGTAGTCCTAAAAAATGGAAAATGTATTTTCTCCTTGGCTTTTTACCAGCAGCCCTTTCATACAAAGACAGTAGGCTTGCCAGCATGACTGAGCAACTCTTATTTTGACTACCCAAGTAACACATCACAAAGTGTTGACTCTGTCAAAATTGGTGTGACAAAATTGTTAGTACAAATGTGTACGTCTTACAAATGAACAAATTAAAGTCATCCTGACATCAATATTCATTGCCATGACAACATCATATGAGGTCAGATATCCTAATTAGGGCATTTTGAGGTTAATAACTAAAAACTAAAAAACTTCTTGGTGAAAGTTCGTTTTTGGTATATATTTGTCTAACCAACAAAAAGAACATTTTTGCAAATTTTTAAAAAAATCTGTTGCCAGAGCTACATTATCTTTTCATAAAATTAAGGAGGCTCTGAAGCCTGCCTACAAAATTTGTTTAAAAAGTGTTAAATTGTTTGTTTTGTCCATTTGACAAAGATATAATAATATAAACAATGAAAATTTGACGGAGTTGCTTTTGAGTTATTAACTTCAAATGGTCAAAAATAGGGTAACTTTGATGTATTTTGGCATTGCCATGGCAACTAATTTTGATGTCACAGTGAATTCAATTTGTTCATTGGTAAAATCAACATTGTTTCCAGGGTCTATTCTGCTTTCAAGATGGTCACTGGGTGTGCCTCTCCGTGCCCAGCCACCATCTTGAAAGCAGAGTAGACCCTGGGAACGAGCTTGTGGTAAACTCTTAACAAAGTTCCACTGAAAGGTGTAACTACAATAGAATTCCAACGCTGGGAATATTAAAACCATTACGAGTTACCCTTACAGAACAAACTTTTCTTGATAACCTTGCAGACATACTTGCTGATGATTTTATAAACTACAATTTTTTCAAAAAATTAAACAGAGCCACTAATTCCTACTTCATTTTATCTGACAAATTAAATGTTAAAATCATTCAGTCAACTTAATAAAGTATTGGTTCCTGGCTGAATGGTAACCCGAGATCATGCCCTTCCTCAATGCCTAATTGCAGGTTAGCTACATGGCTGCCTCATAACACTGCTTTCACAATGATTTAACTGCAACATTTTAGGGAACTCTTTAGCTTTTAAGTCTTTCAATCTTTAAAACATCATTTGTCTGGCTATGATATCCAAAAACAATTACTCAGTGTTACTACTCAAACTAATCATTTTTATAATATTATTATTAGACTGTATGTAAAATACAATTTGAACAAGCCCTGTAGTCCTTAAATAAACATTGCAGGTCTCTGAGCATTCTCTATAACCACATAACATACATACAAACCTGTACAATAGGGATCTTCTAATTGAAAAAGTAAATATCTATAAGAGCTGCTATAACTAAGAATACAAATACGGGCATATGTTCAGAGGGATTTTTCCATCCACGATTTGATGGACTTATTTTGAGAATTTTATGATTTCTTCATACAAATCCTGGCTGCTCTCTGTTTACGTTTCTGTCAGTCCAGTCTAAAATGGCATTTCAAACATGATTTGCAATTATAATGTTTAAAAAAAAATTTTTGATCATAATTTACATGTTTCAACCAAGTGTGAACACAGTATCATACTGGACTCTTGTATTCATGCGTCAATTCACCAAGTGAAATCCAAGTCTGAGTCAAATCCTGGCCAAAGGCAAATGAACTTATCACTGCAGGCTGGTTTGGGGTACAATGTACATGCAAACTCCTTGGGATTCGAACGCAACTGAAGAGTGACTAAAACAGGATTCGCTCTGAACTAAATAACACTCTGTTCTTCATAAATAGCACAGTGGTCAGCTTCTGGTTAGCCCAAATAGCACTGACTTGATGGTTACTGCTATGCTATGCTCAAATATTTCAATGGACTTAACTTAGGCTTGGATTTTAATGGACAAATGGGTACACTCTTGTATTCACTAGACCTTTGTTGTTCAGTCACTATTTTGCACCTGCTCTTATGTATTCAGTGCTCCAAGCTGTGACCATTTTACAAAAGCAAGTCGCCAAAAAAGTAACCATCTGAACAACTTAAGCTTGAAGCACTCATATACAACTGAGTTGTACCAGACAGTCATGTAATTATCACTCATGTTCAACCACCTCACATTCATTTAAAACTTCTTTTGGTATCCGTAGACTGCAAATGTTGTACATTTCAGGACCCAGTGACACAATGGAACAAAATTTCCACTCATTGCTATCAGCATCATACTCCTGTAAAGTCGTTTTCTTGGATTCATCTTGTTCAAAGCTACCATACACATATACTTTTCCCTTGAAACTCACTGCACTTATAAAATCATCTCTTGAAACAAGTGTACTTGTAATGTTACTCCACATGTTTGTGGCTGGGTCATACACTTCACAGAATGTTGCCTCTGTTGTATGATTTCCTAGGCCTCCAAACACAAATACTTTCTGATTGACAGCTACGCCACATGCATTCAATTTTCCTTTAAGAGTTGGCGCAATCCTACTCCAAGCTTTTTCTGTTGCATCAAATCTTTCAACAATCTTTAGCCTGGAGCCTCCAACCGCATACAGGGAATGTTTGCCAACTACAGCACATATGCCACACCTTGGGATGCTCAGGGATCCCACCTTTTGCCACAGGTTTGTCTCGGGATTGTATGTTTGGACAGTGCTCAATTCCACATTATTTTTGTCTCTTCCACCTATGACATACAATAATCCCTGGAAAGTAACAACAGCAGCAAATTGAATTGCTTGATCAAAGGACTTCACAGGAGTCCAAATATTTGTTGATGGATCGTAGCATTCTGCTGGATAGCCATCTGTATTTCCTCCAATGCAATACATTTTTCTGTGACATGAACTGGTTGTCTGGGAATATTTTAGGCGTTGGGATAGCATGTTGGCCAGCTTGTACCACTTGTTCTCTGAAGGTAAGTAACACAATGTACTCTTATGTGTTCCACGTGCAACAATGACATTCTCGTGTGTCTTCATGCAGTTTCTTGGTGGCTGAGCAAAATAGCACTCCTCTGTTCCGCTAAACGCCAATTTCATGGCATCTAAGGCCAAATTCACGCAGTCTGAATTGCATTTTATCAAGGAATTTGATAAGATAACGTTGAATAGAAAGTCACGGGTAATGTAAATAAAACGAATGTGACGAAATAAGTCGGAAACACTTTGACTTCTACTCTCACTTCTTGCGATCCACTTCACTACAACTTCGAAAATTTCTTCCTCTCCTTTCACGATGATTTCATCACTTGAGATCCACTCCTCAACTTGTGTGCTGCTCAAATTCAAAAAGTCTTCAGTTTCTGCTACAGCAACAAAGTTTTCCAGAATGAACTCCCTTGCTTTTATATGCAATTCTTCACACCGATATCTTACAGCCAGATGATAAGCCGCGACACAGCTGGAAAAAGACAAGGCTTGTGCAATAACGTTGCTACACGATTCTTTCAAGGCTGGAAGAAGAAAATAATCTGCCGCAGCCATCAAATCACAGGCACTGGCTTCATTGAGGTCAACATGACCTGTGTACAGATACTTCAACACTTCTTCCATAACATCTTTGGTGATTTCTTCCAATCGGATCACTCCTTCTTTCTTTTCCTTCATTTCACTGTTTAAAGCGCTGAAAAAGAATGGACTTGCTGCACATAACACGATTCTGTGAGCTTTCAAACGAGCTTGATGGTCACCGGAGCCAACTTCGAGAATCACATCACAGCAGTGATCATTTCTTCGCTGAATATCGAGGCGTTTCATCATTTCTATACAAAATTGATGCTCGTCAGTCTTTTCAATTGCCTCAAGAAGAGAATCCATGAGTAGGCTGAACTGTAAACACCGTAAAAGCGGCTAAAAGGAAAGGAAAGAACGCCCCAGCCACAACACATGGAACATTTGATCAAATGATCGAAATTTGATGCCGTCGAGGGAATTGCCGCTGTACGTTATCGGAGCCGGCAGTCAGTTTAAAGTTCCCGCCAAATTAAAAGCGCGGGAATTTGTTAGTTGGCAACTGGTCGCTGGCGCACACTACTAGTCAGCTAGCCAGCAAATATAAGGAGGATTATATATATCAAAGATTAGTGAGAGAGAATCAATTCTCTTATATAATTTCCCGCCGAAACTCAACTGCAGAATACTTCCGCCACTTCGAAGCCGTACGAAGAGTTTATTGCTGAAGTAAAGGAAGGAATAACAGAAGGCCGTAGTCCACCTATTAAATAAGAGAATGAAGACCACGTGTGTTCTGTTTACAGGACATGTTGTAAAGCTCCGGCCAAAAATTCGTAACATTTTTAAAGGGACACTGTCACCAATTTTTAGGATAACTTTGAAAAGCCAAAAGACATTCTAATCACAGGAGATCCAAAAGTGCTGGTTCAGTTTCGCTTAAAGCTACCTAACCAGATCTCTAGACTATAATTAAGTGTGTTTGGCTGCGGATCGCCAGGATGCGAATGGATGCAACCTGAAAACAACAGGCTGATTTTTTCAAGTTTTTCCTTTGTTTCGTGGAAAAATTGCCCGTAACTGACTATAGTTTGTTCTTCCTTTGAGAAAGTCAATAGATTTCCGTCTCTTGACTTTCTGGGAGAATTCAATGTACGTGAAAAAGCATTTCATTTAAAGGTAAAAATCTTCGTGACAGTGCCCCTTTAATCCAACATATCGCAACATTGTTGGGTCAGGTTGTGAAGGACCTAGAAAGGCTCGCAACATTTCAACGTAAAATATCGACACATTGTTTAACACAACATATTGGATACGTTTGGCTTCCATGTCGCAACATGTTGGATGGCGTTTAAAAAAAAGCAGGAACGTGGCCAAAAGAGTAAAACATCATGCAACATCGAAAATGTTGCGAGAAAAATTTGAGCATTATCAAACTTGAGCCAACAACACGGAATGTAATCTGTAACCAGGGGCCCGTTTCTCGAAAGCCCCGGAAACTTTTCGGGCCCGCAAAGCAATTTTTTGTTATTTGTATCTTAAAAACAGAGAAGCATATAGGCCCGACACTTTGTATGAAGGGAACCTCTGTTCATATTAAAAATATCATGGAATTAAACAGCTCTGTAATCATAAGGTTTGAGATTTTGCTATGGCTTTCCGGGTGCGAAAACTTTCCGGGACCTTCGTGAAACGGGCCCCAGGCCCGTAGGGTGGGGGGGGGGGGGGGGGGTTCGAGGGGTTCGAACGAACCCCCTAAAATTTTTGAAGTCGGCATTTTTGGGAGGTTGAAAAGATAAAAAAAAATTACACAAAACAATCAAAGACTGTGACCGGTTGATTGCACGGACGACTACCTTCAGGATTATCGGAGGAAGCAGCAACATTTTGGCACTATTCTTGGTTTGCATGTGACGTCATAAAATTTTAAACTCATTATTGTGAGGTCTTCTAATTTTTTTTCCTACACTAGAATGAAGATGACCTAGAAAAAAATCGTTTTGCAAGTTTTCAGTCTTTTAGTGTCTGTCGCTTTAGAAATACAGCATTTTGAATTTCCCAATTTTAACCATGCGTGACACGGAGATAGTGGCCGCGACAAAGCTGTAATGGTTGAAAAAAAGGTCTCCTCTTGTGGTTTTCAGCACTTAAAACATTTTAAAGTCTTAGGAGATGTGTTTATGCGCATATATAAGAGCTCACGAGCGAAGAGAAAGCGCTTTCATCGAAGAAGTGAATTTCAGATGATTTGGCGGCCATGTTGGTGTACTAAAGTTGTACACCAACATGGCGTCTCCATACAAAGCTCTATAAATTTGCGTGAAACGTTTTGGCAAATAACTCAGAAACGGCGCATCATAGAGACCTGAGACGTGGAGAAGTTTTTCCAGTGTAGGTCTGTTATAACATTTCATTTTCTTAGCTTCTTTCATTGAACGGTTTCTAATTTATTTTTTTGTGGCGTGACAGTGCAAGCCAGCAATAATGAGAAGTTCTAATCTTTTTGACTGCTTAAAGGGGTAGTCTCATCAAGATTTAGCCCTACTTGAAAGTCTAATGAAGATGATGGTATGAATTGGAAATCCGCTAATAGTTGCCTAACCTTGCTAAAACGCACCGTACTACTCACGAAAGTTGTTTAAAACTGGAGTGGCCACGGGCGGGTAGGAAAGAAATGGTCTAAAACTTGAAAACGTCGGGCCGACGTTTTCAAGTTTGACAGTGTTATTTGGAGAATAATTACTAAAAAACCGTTGATTATGGTTATGCACATCTTAGAGAGTGCATTTATGCTCTTTTGGCATTTAAAGGTTATTTTGTTGATCAGTGAGTGCACCTTTATAAATTCAGCATAGTTTACACAAAAACTTAGAAGAATTCTCGTGATACTGCCCCTTTAATTGATGTTAGTCTTGCTTTCCATCCTTGTCGCGGCGCCCGCGGCAATCAGAACTAGCGTTAGTTGGTTAGATAGGCAAGCATGCGCATTTGTCAGAAACCAAATTTTCAAGATGGCGAAACGCAAGTCCAGCAGTTTTACTTCATTGGATCTGTGGTTATTTCATCTACCTGGCACAAGAAGTTGATGACCACCACAGATTTTACCTACAGATCTGTATCGTGCATCTGACAGTATCGTTGCGTTATAAGTCATTATCAATTTTGAGGAAAAGACACCCGTTGATTAAATCACATGTGCACATTGCAACAGAGATCAAGACAAGACTCTGGAATTCATAACAATGAAAAATAATGAAGGAAAAGTTATATATTCATTAAGTCCATAACTTACGTGATTGCATAATTGTAAGAGAGATTTGTTTAAAAATCACCTTGCCTAAGGGCTCAAAACTCTACACTGTAAACGATGAGAGGAAAGAACATTGCTTTGTGGATTTCTGGACAAAGGTCTTAGTCAAAGGCAGTGTGTAAGCATTGCAAAATCCTAACCAAAATTTCTGAAAGTTATTTATAGAATTACCCCCGGGAACAAACAGATATTCTGTACTTGCTAAGACATGGACAGATGGAACATGTTCAGTAGTTATTTCTGAAATACATAATTGTATAACATGTCAGATAACTCTTCAATTCTTCAATTTCAATTCAATTTCTTGTCCACTCTACATGTAATTATAATATGGTGTTTTGAAAATTGTTTAAATGCATACACTCATTTCTAAACATGTCAGAATTTCTTTTAGAATGAAAATTACTTTCCGAAGAGCTATGCAGGAAATGGCACTTGAGAGAACCTAAATTTGCAACATTTCCCGGGGGGGGGGGGCATGCCCCCATACCCCCTAAAGGCTCGCACCCATGTCCATGTCCAATACACCCGATCTGTAACGGATCGTCAAAGGGGTTGACGACCCGACACGGATCGCCGGATCGCCAATATTGTACGATCCGTCACGGATCGTTACGACCCGTCCTTAGAAAAGTCGACCCGTCAACAGGAAGTCATTTCGCGAGACAGTTAAACGGAAGTGGGTTCTATCGCCGGAAGTGAACTTGTCAAGACTACTAAGTCGGCCATCGCCATCCGACACGGATCGACTCGATCCGGTCGGTCCGACGACATTTCTACCCTCCCTCATGACGATATAGTGAATTTTTTCTAAGTCTCTCGCGAAATGACTTCCGGTTGACGGGTCGTCATGTTGCGTAGACGGATTGAACGATCCGTGTCGGACCGTCAACCCCTTTGACGACCCGTTACAGATCGGGTGTATTGGACAACGCTCAACAGAATCCACCCTACGGGCCTGGTAACAGGGCGGCCAAACGTGTACAACATGTTGTGCCGTTGTGCCGAACAATGTTGCGTTAAAATGTTGCTAGCGTTTGGCCGGGGCATAACATTCAGTTCGTTCAGGTTTGTACGCAGAACGACTACATAGTAAAATACAGTCGGCCATCGCCAAAGAGCATATCACCTACCATCAAAGGGCATTGATCGCCAGCGGTTTTATCAACGGTGAAATATTTCCTGACATTGATTAGATTAGTAGCACCACTAAAAATCTGATATTCTGAACAACATTGACTTATTCAGTAACGTATTGCAAATTTTCTTAATCGTTACAGAATGATAATTTATAGTTATTCATTTTCATTTCTTTAAAACTTTTAATTGTTTGTAAACATTTAATACATCCCTTTTTGACTTTTTTTCTTCTATTTTCCCTTCCTACAGGGTATCAATTTGTTTGTCTCTACATGAGAGTAATGCATCTCTACTTTACTTTCGTAAATCTTAGGGGTGAAGTCCGCAGGCTCTTACCGATCATGAGTGCTAGCACTTTTTTTTAGCATTATTTGGCTTTGCGAGCATTTTTTTTTTTTTACATTTTATCCCAAAAAGCACTGCTAGCATTATTTTTGATTTTCGACTGATTATTTGTATAATTTTGTGTTAAAAACACAATCTGAGTTTATTTATGGCGTCCAAAGCCTCCCAGATGCATTTTGCCCTCATTTTAGTCAAAGGAGCCGATGAGGCTTGGTTTGGTCAGCGGTTGCCTTCTAGAAACCCAGTCCATCCAGTCCATCACACTCGTTCCAAGATGGCGTCGTCATCCACGAGGAACAATGGAAGTCAGCCAGCCATGGCAGAGATTGCTCGAGAGCGTACTCTGCCATAAATCAGTGGACAAAATAAGACTAGGGGAACCTTGAACGTTGTGTTGGACTAATGGAAAAAAAAAACATTGATCGTGACATGTTGTTGTTGAAAAATGTAACTGAAAATCTGAAAAATTTAATATTATATGTTTAAAAAAATCGGAAAAAAGTGAGCATTTCTATGTAACCCACGAGCACTTTTTAAAAAAATTAGGATTATTTTAGCACTTTTTTGGCAAAAAACGAGCACTTCTTTTAGCATTTAATGCTTTTTTACGAGCACTTTCGGTAAGAGCCTAGAAGTCCGGGTGTTTTTTTCTACTGTAAAGCCTCGTTATCCTTTAGTAAATCTTAGGGGAGGGGTGGTCTTTTCTATTGCGTAGCCACTTATAGTCACGGGATACACGACCCCCCATAATAGAAGGTTTTAATACAGTGTGAGAAGAAAATAAAAACTAGTTTTAAAACGCGAGCAAATCTTACCTTCTCGTTTAGCAGGATAACATGATAACAACAAGAAAACTGTCAGCGCCGTAAGCGGAAATAACAATTTCATGTTTACAACAGAGTTTCTTCCTATCACGAAAAACGCACAACTTGTTCATTCCGCGAAAAAGAGCAAAGTGAGAGTGTGACGTCACAATCAGCGTTTATGACGCAGCGCGCACGCGATGAAATAAGACTCGTTCCCAGGCCAGCTGTCCTTTTCCCAACCGAGTTTGTTTTAGTGTTGTTGTCTTCTTGAAACGTTTTGTTTTGTGCAGAACATTAGAAAGAACAACTTTAGCAATAATAATCTCTCGATATGGCATATGCAATTTAAGGAAAAAACAACGTTTCAGAATGATGTCTTACTGAAATCGAATATCGTCAAAAGTTGCAAACTGAACAAAACAACAACAACAACAAAAATAACATATCATTTTTTAGTTTGTGCGTCTCGTCGCTTGTACCTATTAATGTATTAATTAATGTTTACCTAAGTGTACCCGTGAAAGTGAATAAGTGAAATCAAGAGAGATGAAATATCATGATGATATATTTGAACTGTGGGTGAAAGATTTAAAATACTTGAAAGATGCATCGCAGTTATCTACTTTACACGAGTGATTGCGAAAAGAAATCCTAGAAGAGTTTCGGGCTTGTAATGGGATTCAAACTCATGACGTCTGCGATACCGACCCAGTGCTAACAGTGTTTTTAAACTAGCCAGGACTAAGCTGGTCGCATTGTGAATTCATAATATCCCTGTACAAGATTCATGGGGATGTGAATGTGAATATATGAAATATATATTTGAACTGCGTGAGTACGATTTAATACTTGAAAGATCGTCGTAGTTATCTACAATTCCGTAGAATTTCGTTTCAAACCAGAATTATTATTATTTTTTGCAGGCTTTGTTTATTCAACTAGATTGTCTTTCAAGTATTAAATCTTACAAATCTTTTAATTTTGTAATACTTGATTGCCAATGTCTTTGTTTTTAGGTGAGTGGTTATCACATTGGATGCGATTTCAGCCCTGACGGTAGAATTGTTTCCTCTGGTTCAGCGGATGGCAAAATCTTTTTGTACGATCAGTTTACATCTCGTGTAATCAGGACACTAGGAGCACACTCTGCCCCATGTATGGATGTTGCATATCACCCCACCCTACCCAGCTGTGTAACAAGCTGTGGGTGGGATGGACAGGTTAAAGTCTGGACATAATGTATTAGATGCACCACAATCTAGTAAACAACATGTTGAATAAAAAAGGTCTTTCCCGTGCAAGTCAGTTCCGTGTGTTTCCAAACCCGTTCTCTGTGCGTTCTTAGTGAATCTCTTAGGACGTTACAACGTGCGTTTCCAGCTAGTGGGTTTCAGTTATCGTTTCCATGTTTATTTGCTAGGTCGTTTACAGTGAATTTGTTGTGCTTTGCTTTACTTTCCGTGCACGTTCCTTATGTGCGCTAGATGCATTCCCGCACGTCATTTGTTGCGCTTTTAGGGCTACAACGTGCGTTCCCTGTTGCACGTCCTGTCCTGTGGGTTAGCACGTTACGGAATCCCGGCGTTACCAATCGATGAAATCGAGGATCGACTAAAATCGATATCAATTAATCGATTGATATTGATAATCGATGACCAATCGATAAAGAAGATTTTTGTGACCTTTTGATTGTTATTGATTCTCATCAATTGCTATCGATTAATCACAATGCAGTTTTTGTACTCTTTAATGGTACGAAGTTTTATGATTCAGTGTTCTTTCCAAAATACAAGAAGGTGATTACTGTAACGATTCAACAAATTATAAAGACCGCATTTTTATACTAAATGTTTAATGTTTCTGGATTGTCCTTTCCATCTCACCTTTCCAGGCCCTTTCGATCCACCCCAGTAGGCCTTATCACGCCCGAGTGTCACTGTACTAGAGGATAAATTAACAGTAAATTAACAAATAACAGAAATAACAACACAGAAGTGATTTGGCTCTCCACAGAGGTTTTCTCAGTTTCTTCTTGCTTCTAAACTCAAGTGAAAGTGAGTTGCAAAGCGGTTAAAAGTGAGACGCATGAAGCGGCGAAAACTTGCCGCTTGTGACTCGTTTGTCGTCGCTTCGCGGCTCAATTTCACTTGAAACATCAATCAATGCCAATCGATGAATTTTTTTGTGACTCTCGATTGGTCATCGATTGGCCGATAGCAATCGATATCAATCAGCTAATTTTATCGATTGAATTTCCGATCATCGATTTCATCGATTGGTAACGCCGGGCAGAATACGTTCCCAGTTCCTCCCCACATGCGATTCCTCCCTCCACTCTTTCCCGGTGCATATTCTCCTGCAGTTCCCGCATGTTCCCTGTGGGCTGTCCTTTCTGTGAGTCTCATCGTGTGTTCCCTTGTACGTTTCCTACTATGTTGCAGTGGTTCCACCATGAGCTTTCGTGGAATTCAGTGTGCGTTGCCGTCCTTTTCCTCCTGTGTTAAGGCTGGTTCGCACTACCGACGGAATCGGAAGCGGAGTCGGAATCGGAAGCGCAAGGAGCGTTCCGATCCAGTGTAAATCAAAAAACGGAATCGGAAGCAGAGTCGGAAGCTCGACGGAATCGGAGTCAGAAGGATCAGAAGAGTTTCTTTTACTTCCGATTCCGCTTCCGCTTCCGATCCAGTGAGAACAAGGTGAACGGAATCGGAAACGGAAGCGGAATTATCAGCCAATCAAAAAACTATGTAGAGGTGTGTGTTATATTTTATTTCATGCATCTGGGACGTCGAACAAGTTTGTAAAACACTCGCAATCACTTTGAAAACCAAAATACAAAACTGACAACATAACGAAAGTAGAGCTCTCTGTCTGACGTACGAAGTTCTCTCACAAGGTTTCGAAATTCGCCTTGACTTTTCCTTTTTAAAAATACTCCACGTACCCACAACCTTCTCCTTCTCTGGTTCCGTTGCAGACGTGTTCTTCGTCGTATGAGAAGAAAAAGCAAAAGCAAATTAAAAACAGCAGTCTCTATTCTTCCGATTCCTAATTCCTAAATGGCGTCGGAATGGCTTCAAATTCGGCACAAGACACAAGTAAGCGACACATTTGAGATAGGTAAACTTTATTTCAAAATAGATAATTATTTACCCGATTTTAGAGAATCCGTGATTTTCCCATACATTTCTCTATATACACAAGCTGTCGCATACACCACGTATGTAGAGTCGGCTGCCGAAGGGCTCTCAAAAACACATCAAAAAGACGACTTTTGAGCTTGGGAAGCCTGTGGGTGCTAGTATTTGCTCCAGGTCCCTTTCAGCTGGGCTTATTTTTAGGGAGGGTTCATCTCTATGACATGAAGCTCAAAACAAGCCCTGTAGTCCTTAAATAGTTTAACATTGCACAATCTCGTCCCCAGAGCCCGTGTCCCCTTGACCAGCGGTCGGGAAGCGCATGGGCTCTGGTCGAATCCAAAACCGGAACCAGGAAATTCTGGTTCCGGTTTGATTCTGCGTGTGCGTCGGAGATTGTGGTTGAAATGAACAAGTTTCAACAGCCAATGAGATTTGGCCATCTTTTTGGCGGGCTTTCAGTTTAGCCCAGAGGTCTCGATTCCTGGCGCAGACCAGAAGGATCACGGCCTCTGGGGACGAGATTGAACATTGCAGGTCTCTGAGCATACTCTATAACAACACAACATACAAATTAGAGCCCTTACAATAGGATTTCTCATTCAAAAAGTAAATATCTTTTATATCTTTCTATATATAAGAGCTGCTATAACTAAGAATAAGACTACAGGCATATGTTCAGAAGGATTTTTCCATCCACGATTTGATGGACTCATTTTGAGAATTTTATGATATCTGATCAGGGTTTTCAATAAGGGCCGCCTACTTTGATTAACTTACTCGAATTTTACGAATGAGCATGATAAATAATTTGCCACAATGAACCGCGAATCGGACAACATTTAATTCGTTTAACACAAAAGAAACTTGCCATAATTCTTGGTTAAAATATTTTGACTGACAGGGCTCGAAATTGCGACCAATACGGTCGCCAATGCGACTAACATTCCATAAAAATTCTGCTTTAGTTGCCAAAATGGCCACTACATTTGATTTCTGTGTGTTGACGATGAATAACGGACATTTCCTCAGACATTGTGCCCTTCCAGAAAGTTATATCAGAAGATCTTTGCTTCTAAAAAATCCAAAATGAGAAAGAAGTCAATCCATCCTCTTCCTTTGCTGTAAAAGATTCTATCACATCGGAAAACTCGCAAATAGCTGACCGTGTCTAAAATCGCCCTATAATCTTTGCAAGCCCTGGAGCACGTCATGTATGCCTACGGATTGTGTCTCTTGTTGATTCCTTCGATAGTGGCCACAAAATCTTATATATTGTGTTTGTGTTAAGCTAGTGATGAGACTGTTTTGTTTTTCCTTTTGAATATTTATGTATTCAGTCCTTTTTTGGATTAAATTCTTTGAAATGATTTGAAACACTTTTGAACTAAGGCCCTGTTTGATTTTGCAATCTGGCGACTAAAAATTTGCGTTTGACGACTATTTTGTCTGCAAGATAATTGAAACTGGTGATTAAAAAGCTGGAAAATAAAGCATGTATGGTTCTGTCAAAAATGACCTAATTTTTGCCCCAGAATGCAGGAAATGCACTCTTAGAGGCTCTGATTTTAAAAGTTTCCCGGGGGAGCATGCCCCCAGACCCCCCTAGAAGGTCGCGCCTGCGGCGCAAGTAACCCCTTCGCTGCCTACTTCTACATTTCTGCCGCCTACTTTGATTCTTATTGAAAACCCTGTATCTTGATACAAATCCTGGCTGCTCTCTGTTAAAATCAGTCCAATCTAAAATGTCATTTCAGACATTATTTGCAAGTGACAAGTTTCAAAAATTTTTTTGATCATACTTCACGTTTCAATCAAGTGTGAACACAGTATCATACTGGACTCTTGTATTCACACGTAAATTCACATTTAAGGTAGGAAAAAAATAAATAAGTTATTTACCGGCTTTGGGTCGGTCCATATAGTGAAAAACTGTGACCTCGGTCTTGAAAATGCTGCCCGAGGCCTGCATAAATAGCAGAGTAGTCAGCCTCTGGTTAGCCTAAATAGCACTGACTACTGTTAGGGTGGCAGTCCTGAAGAGAGGTGCGCACTGTAGCACAAGACAGGAATCGAGGGAGAGCACATGTGGAGGCCAGGGGATAGGTGAAGGAGAAGGTGAAGATGGTTACTGTTATGCCATACGTATGGTAGCCTGATTCTCAGACGTCCGAGATTAATTGCGGCCGCTTCGCTTTCCCTCTTGAAAGCAAAGCAGCCGTGATTGACCTCAGAGGTCTGAGAATCAGGCTATACATAACGTGACACAAATATTTCAATTGACTTAACATGGGCTTGGACTTTAATGGACAAATGGATACACTCTTGTATTCACTACAATTTTGCTGTTCAGTCACTATTTTGCACCAGCACTGCTTTGTCAGGTTCTCACATATTCAGTGCTCCAAGCTGTGACCATTTTACAAAAGAAAGTCGCCAAAAAGTTGCCATCCAAACAACTTAAGCTTGGAGCACTGCATATACAGCTGAGTTGTACCAGACAGTCATGTAATTACCACTCATGAAACCACCTCACATTCATTCAAAATTTCTTTTGGAATCCGTAGACCGCAAATGTTGTAATTTTCGTGACCAAATGAAACAGTGGAACAAAACTTCCAGTCATTACTTTCAGCATCATACTCCTGCAAAGACACTTTCCTGGAATGATCTTGTTCAAAGTAACCACATACATATACTTTTCCCTTGAAACTCACTGCACTTATAAAAGTATCCCTTGAAACAAGTGTACTTGAAATGTTACTCCACATGTTGATGGCGGGGTCATACACTTCACAGAACGATGCCTCTGTTGAATGATTTCCTAGGCCTCCAAACACAAACACTTTCTGATTTATGGCTACACCACATGCATTCGATCTTCCTTCAAGAGTTGGCGCAATCTTACACCAAGCTTTTTCTGTTGCATCAAACCTTTCAACAATCTTCATCCCAGAACCTCCAACTGCATACAGGAAATTTTTGCCAGCTACAGCACATATGCCAGCCCTTGCAATGCTCAGGGATCCCACCTTTTGCCACAGGTTTGTCTCGGGATTGTATCTTTGCACAGTATTTAATTGCACCACATTTTTATCGCCTCCACCTATGACATACAATAATCCCTGGAAAGTAACAACAGCAGCAAACTGAATTGCTTGGTCAAAGGACTTCATGGCAGTCCAAGTGTTTGTTGATGGATCGTAGCATTCTGCTGGATAGCCATCTGTGTTTCCTCCAATACAATACATTTTTCTGTGACATGAACTGGTCGACTGGCTGTAATTTCGCCGGTTGGATAGCATCTTGGCCAACTTGTACCACTTGTTCTCTGAAGGTAGGTAACACAATGTACTCTTGCGTGATCCACGTGCAACAATGACATCTTCATGAGTCTTCATGCAGTTTCTTGGTGGCTGAGCAAAATAGCACTCCTCTGTACCACTAAACGCCAATTTCATGGCATCTAAGACTAAACTCGAGCACTCTTTATTGTCTTTTATCAAGGGATTTGATAAAATAACATTGAACAGAAAGTCACGGGTAATGTAAATAAAACGAATGTGACGAAATAAGTCGGGGCAAGATTTCCGCACAGCCCCATACATTTATTATGCATACAGTTCTTTGTTTATTGAAAACAATGAACAGAACAATAGAGCGCCTTTGGGACTAAAGCGCTTTGTTTCAGTCATTTCTTTGTTTTAGTAAACTTTCCATTTTTTTTCTAAGTCCAAAATAGTTTTAGAGTTAGATAAAATTTACGATTTTTTCTTAATTTGGCGTCGAAAATAGGAAAAATAATTAAAGACTTAGAAAAAGTTTGCGATTTCGCGTTCAAAATACGGGAAATCGGAAGCAAATCTGGAATTTTTGGCGCTTTCACCGTGTTATAAAATTAACCACAAGCCTACAAATAGCGATTTAGACCTTGGGGTTAGCTTTAAAATGTTGTTTGGGTCAGCGAGTATTGTAATTCTGCAAAACACAAATAAAGTTTACTAAATTATTGGCTTTATTTTACCTTTCGTGTTGTTTTGTCTCGAAGTTTTCCCTTGATTTCTTCCTTGAAATGCAGTCAACAAGGATCGCTTCCATTTGTTATCGTGTATTTTGACCCTCTAGTCCGAGAGATTGCAGAGGAATTACGAATGTTGCCCATCACGGGATGAAGTCCTACTTGTCCTGGACATTATTTACTCCATACATCTTCCGGTGTATATGTGTATTTCATGAACGACGTGAGCAGATTGTTTCCTTGCAACACTGTATGCAACGGGGCGCTCATGAACAGCAATAATCTTGCACTGCCGGCGTGTGTAAGGTTGAGAAAGACATCAAAGTATTACCTCTGGCGCAGGACAAAGAGAAACAGTCGAGAATTTCGTGGAGGACTTGGAAGATTTTGAATACTTTTTGGAGATGAAGGCTTCTAAGCAAACGCGGTTAGAGAAAACACGAAACTTCAACCTTCCCTGTTATACACCAGGGAGCCAATGATTAACATATGTGATGCATGCTTTCGTGGAATCAGAAATATGCTTCAAAAAGGTGAAGAAATAAATTGTAATGTAAATTTTTCTTTGTTTTCATGACTGACGGACAAATAAAGTTAATTTATCAACTGGCAATTTTCAACTGAACCTCGTAGCGTAGTGGTATAGATGTTGGACTTGTAATCCAGAGGTAATCGAAGGGTAAAGGTACGAGGCCTGTCGTGGAAAAAAAAAAGGAAAAAAAAAGGTCGAGGGAAGGCTGGGTACAGAAAAGTGGCGTAGAAGGGAAGGAAGAAGAAGGAAGAACGGAGCAGGGAAAGGGAGAAAAAGAGAAAAAAAATCGCGCGCAACGAAATCCTCTTTTATTTGCACAGTAAGTAATAATTATCAATGTATATATTCAGTACCTCAAGGTATTGGCCTTTGTCTCATAAGACAATGAAGCGCATGCATAATTAATTAATCTGCATGCATAATAAATGTATGGGGCTGTGCGGAAATTTTTCCGTCGGGGCAAGATTTCCGCACAGCCCCATACATTTATTATGCATACAGTTCTTTGTTTATTGAAAACAATGAACAGAACAATAGAGCGCCTTTGGGACTAAAGCGCTTTGTTTCAGTCATTTCTTTGTTTTAGTAAACTTTCCATTTTTTTTCTAAGTCCAAAATAGTTTTAGAGTTAGATAAAATTTACGATTTTTTCTTAATTTGGCGTCGAAAATAGGAAAAATAATTAAAGACTTAGAAAAAGTTTGCGATTTCGCGTTCAAAATACGGGAAATCGGAAGCAAATCTGGAATTTTTGGCGCTTTCACCGTGTTATAAAATTAACCACAAGCCTACAAATAGCGATTTAGACCTTGGGGTTAGCTTTAAAATGTTGTTTGGGTCAGCGAGTATTGTAATTCTGCAAAACACAAATAAAGTTTACTAAATTATTGGCTTTATTTTACCTTTCGTGTTGTTTTGTCTCGAAGTTTTCCCTTGATTTCTTCCTTGAAATGCAGTCAACAAGGATCGCTTCCATTTGTTATCGTGTATTTTGACCCTCTAGTCCGAGAGATTGCAGAGGAATTACGAATGTTGCCCATCACGGGATGAAGTCCTACTTGTCCTGGACATTATTTACTCCATACATCTTCCGGTGTATATGTGTATTTCATGAACGACGTGAGCAGATTGTTTCCTTGCAACACTGTATGCAACGGGGCGCTCATGAACAGCAATAATCTTGCACTGCCGGCGTGTGTAAGGTTGAGAAAGACATCAAAGTATTACCTCTGGCGCAGGACAAAGAGAAACAGTCGAGAATTTCGTGGAGGACTTGGAAGATTTTGAATACTTTTTGGAGATGAAGGCTTCTAAGCAAACGCGGTTAGAGAAAACACGAAACTTCAACCTTCCCTGTTATACACCAGGGAGCCAATGATTAACATATGTGATGCATGCTTTCGTGGAATCAGAAATATGCTTCAAAAAGGTGAAGAAATAAATTGTAATGTAAATTTTTCTTTGTTTTCATGACTGACGGACAAATAAAGTTAATTTATCAACTGGCAATTTTCAACTGAACCTCGTAGCGTAGTGGTATAGATGTTGGACTTGTAATCCAGAGGTAATCGAAGGGTAAAGGTACGAGGCCTGTCGTGGAAAAAAAAAAGGAAAAAAAAAGGTCGAGGGAAGGCTGGGTACAGAAAAGTGGCGTAGAAGGGAAGGAAGAAGAAGGAAGAACGGAGCAGGGAAAGGGAGAAAAAGAGAAAAAAAATCGCGCGCAACGAAATCCTCTTTTATTTGCACAGTAAGTGATAATTATCAATGTATATATTCAGTACCTCAAGGTATTGGCCTTTGTCTCATAAGACAATGAAGCGCATGCATAATTAATTAATCTGCATGCATAATAAATGTATGGGGCTGTGCGGAAATTTTTCCTAAGTCGGAAACACTCTGACTTCTACCCTCACTTCTTGCGATCCACTTCACTAGAACTTCGAAAACTTCTTCCTCTTCTTCTACAATGATTTCATCACTTGAGATCCATTCTTCGACTTGCGTGGAGCTCAAATTCAAAAAGGCTTCAGTTTCAGCCACAGCAACAAAGTTTGCTAGAATGAAATCCCTTGCTTTTTTCTGCAGTTCTTCACACCGATACCTTACAGCCAGATAATAAGCCGCGATACAGCTGGAATAAGACAAGGCTTGTGCGATAACGTTGCTACACAATTCTTTCAAGGCTGGAAGAAGAAAATAATCTGCTGCAGCCATTAAATCACAGGCACTGGCTTCACTGAGGTCAACATGACCTGTGTACAAATACTCCAACACTTCTGCCATAACATCTTTGCTCATTTCTTCTAATCGGATCACTCCTTCTTTCTTTTCTTTCATGTCACTGTTTAAAGCGTTGAAAAAGAACGGACTTGCTGCACATAACACGATTCTGTGAGCTTTCAAACGAGCTTGATGATCACCGGAGCCAACTTCAAGAATCACATCACAGCAGTGATCATTCCTTCGCTGAATATCGAGGCGTTTCATCATTTCTACACAAAATTGATGCTCTTCAGTCTTTGCAATTACCTCAAGAAGAGAATCCATGAGTAGGCTGAGTTGAAAACACCGTAAAAGCGGCTAAAAGGAAAGGACACCAAAACACATGGAACATTTGATCAAATGATGGAAATTTGATGCCGTCGAGGGCATTGCCGCTGTACGTTATCGGAGCCGGCAGTGATTTTAAAGTTCCCGCCAAATTAAAAGCGCGGGAATTTATTAGTTGGCAACCAGTCGCTGGCGCTCCCACTGGCGCATACTAGTCAGCTAATTTATTAGTATCACCCAACTAGTGGACTAATGGAAATCCTGCATTTTGATTGGCTACGCTACTAGAGGACTATTACCAATAGTCATCGAATAGCGAAATTCGTGACGCTTAATTTCGTTTTATTCCCAAATAAATCTTTCTTCAGCTTGCATTTGCTAAACGAAGAAAAGCAAGGCTGATTGAACAGTTGGGAACTATATATACTTCCAATATTTCGGGAGGCACGGCCTTCCTTCTTCAGGGTGTTACAAAGAATGACTCTAAAAGTTAGACGTTACATCTTACAAGAGCAGCATACCACATTGAAAGAGGTGAAACTCTTGAACCTCAAGGTTTAAATAAGAAAGATGAAACTTAGTACGTTATTTTAGTATTAGCCTTCAACCTTTTGTGCCATTTATAGCTTTTTCACAGCATGCCATACTGTAACGTTTCTCCATATTTTTAAATTTCAAATTTTAACGTTTCTTTCTACCGTTACTTATCTCTTAGCCGCGTCACTTAGTTTAGTCTTTTGTCATTATTTCAAATAATGTTATGTTATATCGTATTTCCTATATTTTATTTTATGTATTTTATACTTGTAACGTCTAACTTTTAGAGTCAATCTTTGTAACACCCTGAAGAAGGAAGGCCGTGCCTTCCGAAATAGTGGAAATATATATATATAGTTCCCAACTGTTCAATCCGCCTTGCTTTTCTTCGTTTACTATTTTGTTATAGCTGATTAGATCTTCTACATTTAGAGGATCCGGTATTTCTATTTCGTCACGGTGGTCCTTGCAAATTTAAATTCGTTGTAAAATTGCATTTGCTAACTTTATTATTGCTTTTTCTGTCCGACTAGTTGGGTGATACTAAAACAATTAGACCCTTCGCCCTCAAGCTTAAGGGCCACGGGTCAATAGCCCATTCAGCTTCGCCTCATAGGCTATCGGACCCGTAGGCCTTGCGGGCTACGGGTCTAAGTGTTAATTATACACTGAGGTGAATAAGTGTTTTAGTATATACCACACAAGCGAACCAAAACATTGCTTTCGGTACCAAAGCGACACGCGAAGCCATTTTGTTTCTCTTCGGCTGCTCGGAGGTGAATGCTAATCATCTCCGAGCAGGGGCCTCCGAGTTAACAGATCAGCCTGCGCGGAAAGCACTATTCACTTGCATGGTATATTCCCAGTGAATTTGGGCTTTTCGTCTGTGGCTCTCGTATATTTTATGTGGTATCCCCGGTGCGTTCGCACCTGGGGTTTTCCAAGTAGCTCCTCCCATGCTTTTCTTGTGCATACTCGCATCATGCGTTCCTTGTGCATTGCCTAGTTCGCTCTCCCGTGTGCTTCTTGTGATTGTGCTTTGCCGTCCGTCCCCCACCCCCCAACCCCCGCTTTGTCGGTGCACGTCTCTGGCCTCCCCGAATTCATTTTCAGTGTCTACAAATAAGGTACCATCTTTTCTTCGCTCCCTACAACGCTTAGGCCTGGAGCAGGCAAAACGGTGAAGTACTGATGGGCTCAGCATTTTTGCTGTACAAAATATAGGTCGATAAAAAAATTACTTTTCTAATAATACCTTTAAGGACTTCTAAGCCACATTGCACTGGCCTTTAATAGGCACAGAAAAGCCAACGGGCATGGCAATGCTGGTTAAAACGTACTGGAAAATGGAAATTTTATTTTCTTAAATTTTTACCAGTAGCTAGCCCTTGCATTTTGTTGGTGTGCACAGACAAGCACGAGAGTCAGCATGAATTACTCCTATCAGTGTACAACAACAATAGTAATATTACATATTGTTGTGACAGACAGGTACACTTCTTTGGACCGGGCTGTGCGACTACTCGACTACTCGAACCAGGCCAATTGGAACAAAGTTAACCAATCACAACGTTAATTGAGAGCGCAGATAAAAAGAAAAACTATTGAGTGAATGAGGTCAAGAAAAAAGGATATTATTGGAGAGAAGTAAAGAAGTAATTTCTCCAAGTTTTTGGTCTGTGCGCTGTCCCAAACTTTAGATATTCGTCGAAATGTTTTGCACAAATTTACAGAGCCCAGTATGGATTCGCCATGTTGGTGTACCTCCGTGGTACACCAATATGGCGGCCGGAAAATACTGTAAACATCTGGAACTTACTTTGATCATCTAGGCCACTGATTATCGGTATTTGACAAACAAACATTTGCATAAACATATTTCCTGCTACTTTAACTTCTCAAATGGCTAAAAATCACAAGATAAATGTATATTTTTTGACAAACACGATCGTAACTGCGTGTCACGCACCGCCATTACTCTGAAATTCAAAGTGCGCTGATTTTCAAACGAAGGACGCTACTGAGCTGAAAAGTTGCAAATAGATATAATTTTAGTACCTCTTATGCCTGATGTGGATAAAAACTATGGTGTCTCTTTAGTTTTGGATTTTGGTACCTGATGACGTCACGTGAAAACGATCTATTAACGTTCTGATTGCTTAACTTTGTTTCAAGTCGCCCAGTTCTAGAAGTCGCACTGTAATAGAACAACTTTTTCTTAATAAAAGAAGACATACTTGTTAATGGTTAATTTTATTAACTTCGCCACTGGTATTCTCTTATTTTTTCCATGCAGTATTTTTCTAAGCCACTAACTCCAAAATCAGATTCAGGTTGTTTGAAAGCAGATTAACACTAACCCAAGATTAAAAGTGGACGGGGTTCAAATATTTGTCTTATTTATTTATTGCTTATGTTTTGTGAAGTTTGAGATTAGCCAGCATCAAAACTGGAGGACTGAAAATATAAACAGAAAACCTCACTGAAAAGTCAAGACTGAAATCAGAATTCACACTAATCCTGGACTAGGTTAAGTCAAATGCATTGAGGTTTGGTTCATGGCTGCATCATAACACTGCTTTTGCAATGTTTTATCACAATTAACTAAACTGTTTAGCTTACATGACTTTCAACATTAATTTTTATTTCAAAACATCACTTGTCAATCTATGAAATAATAATAAAAAAAAAATTTCTCAGTGTTCTAACAAATTATTTCAAAAAAATCTATAGAACATTTTCATGACGTCATGGCAGCCGTATTGTTGTCCCAAAACAAAAAAGGCAGCCATAGTGGTGAACCAAGCCATTCTTCTGGGAATCAAACTCTATTTTTATCAAAAATCGTCTTTTGTTTAAGCAAACCAACATGGTCACTGGTCACGAGAGTGAAAAGGCTCTATAAGTACTGAATGTAAAATACATTAATAGCAGCAAGGTTTTCAATCAGCTTTTTTTCATCAATTTCTTTAGTCTCGCATAACCTACAGTAGTTGCTACATGAGATCAGTGAAAGCCTGCCAACAGCCTCCCAGCCCCTGGGCTCATATCTACTCAAGGTCACTTTTAGGTGAGCTTATTTTCGTGGAAGGCTCTTATTCATGATAATATGAAGCTTAAAAGAAGCCCGGCAGTCTTTAAAGGGAACCTCCACTGATCAAATTATTATCAGACAAGTTGATACTGATTTGTTTGAAATAATGTCTGACTTCCAAATCTTACCGGACGAGGGAGAAAGAGCATAAACAGTAACAAATAATGGAAAAAATGTCACTCTTTAATTTCCTGCATGCCACTATTTTATTTTATGGTATTTAATGGTTGCTGCTATTGTTGGAGGCAGAGGATCTTTTGTGTGATTGGACAACCATTACATGTCATAAAATCCAAAATAATTTATTATTGCAAGGCTTCCGCTAACATTATATGTAATACCTTATTGATACTAATTTTCAAGGGACTTAGTTTTTGCAATATTCGCAATTGCAAGAAAAAAATGTTTCTGTCAAAATTAATGACACAAAATTTAATACCCTCTGTAAAATGCTAATAAAACTTAGCATCAGTTTACATGATAAGCCATGTTCATGTCCTCTTTCTCTATAAGGATCATACAACAGAGAGAGGACATCGCAAATGCTGACCTGTGTTCTCTGTTGTGGCAAATGAACATACCAACCAACCTGTTTTTACTTCCGTTTTGTTAAATGTTTTATTCAATTTTTGTAAGATATGGATATAAGATGGGTGACTCTGAAGCTATCTGTTTATTAACACAGGCTTGTCTTTGGTAAATTTTCACGATATTCAGTTACTTTCAACATGATTTTTCAGCCGGCAAATGGTGAAATTTAAGTCTTGACGAAATCTCCCTCTTCGATTTTTGCGAAATTAAGTTCCCACAAAAATTAGGAGGACTCTGGTATTTGACTAAAACTTGACTCAGACTCTGGAATTTTTTTACTATTTTTTTTTACTATGTGTCAGTACTGCCTTGTAAGGCTCTCGCATATACAACTGAGTTGTGTCCACAGATGGTCATGTTACCACCACCTATGAAACCACCTCACATCCATTCAAAACATCTTTTGGTATCCGCAGACTGCAAATGTTGTACTTTTCAGGACCCAATGAAACACGGGAACAAAATTTCCACTCATTGCTATCAACATCATACTCCTGCAAGGACATTTCCTGTGGATCATCCTGTCCAAAGCAACCACACACATATATTTTTTGTTTGAAACTCACTGCACTTAAAATATAAGTTCTTGAAACAACTGTACTTGCAATGTTACTCCATGTGTTGATGGCGGGGTCATACACTTCACAGAATGTTGCCTCTTTTGCATGATTTCCTAGGCCTCCAAACACAAACACTTTCTGATTGACAGCTGCACCACATGCATTCGATCTTCCTTTAAGAGTTGGAGCAATCCTACTCCAAGCTTTTTCTGTAGCATCAAATCTTTCAACAATCTTACGCCTGGAGCCTCCAACAGCATACAGAAAATGTTTGCCAGCTACAGCACATATGCCACTCCTTGCAATGCTCAGGGATGCTATATTTTGCCACAGGTTAGTCTCGGGATTGTATGTTTGCACAGTGCTCAATTGCACTTCATTTTTGTCTTTTCCACCTATGATAAACAATAATCCCTGGAAAGTAACAACAGTAGCAAACTTGATTTCTTGATTGAAAGACTTCACAGGACTCCAAGCGTTCCCTGATGGATCATAGCATTCTGCTGAATAGCCAACTGTATTTCCTCCAATACAATACATTTTTCTGTGACATGAACTGGTTGTCTGAGAATATTTTAGGCGCTGGGATAGCATGTTGGCCAACTTGTACCACTTGTTCTCTGAAGGTAAGTAACACCATGTACTCTTATGTGTCCCACATGCAACAATGACATCCTCATGTGTCTTCAGGCAGTTTCTTGGTGGTTGAGCAAAATAGCACTCCTCTGTACCACTAAACACCAGTTTCATGGCATCTAAAACAAGGCTCGAGCACTCTTTATTGTCTTTTATCAAGGGATTTGATAAAATAACGTTGAACAGAAAGTCACGGGTAATGTAAATAAAACGAATGTGACGAAACACGTCATGATAAGCAACACTTTGACTTCTACTCTCATTTCTTGCGATCCACTTCACCACAACTTCGAAAACGTCTTCCTCTCCTTTTACGACGATTTCATCACTTGAGATCCACTGCTGAACTTGTGCGCTGCTCAAATTCAAAAAGTCTTCAGTTTCTGCTACAGCAACAAAGTTTGCTAGAATAAAGTCCCTCGCTTTTTTCTGCAATTCTTCACACCGATATCTTACAGCCAGATAATAAGCCGCGATACAGTTGGAATAAGACAAGGCTTGTGCAATGACGTTGCTACACAATTCTTTCAAGGCTGGAAGAAGAAAATAATCTGCTGCAGCCATCAAATCACAGGCACTGGCTTCACTGAGGACAACATGACCTGTGTACAAATACTCCAACACTTCTTCCATTACATCTTTGGTCATCTCTTCCAATCGGATCAATCCTTCTTTCTTTTCTTTCATTTCACTGTTTAAAGCGTTGAAAAAGAACGGACTTGCTGCACATAACACGATTCTGTGAGCTTTCAAACGAGCTTGATGGTCACCGGAGCCAACTTCCAGAATCACATCACAGCGGTGATCATTCCTTCGCTGAATATCGAGGCGTTTCATCATTTCCACACAAAATTGATGTTCCTCAATCTTTGCAATTGCCTCAAGAAGAGAATCCATGAGTAGGCTGAGCTAAAAACACCGTAAAAGCGGCTGAAAACAAAGGATCGAAAAGGACACAAAAACACATCAAATATTTGATCAGGTGCTCGATGCCGTCGAGGACATTGCCGCTGTACATTAACGGAGCCCGCAGTCAGTTCCCGCCAAATTAAAGCGCGGGAATTAATTTTACAACTTGGAGTAATCGTAGCTAGATTATGTAGTGCGTTCGATATGCTCGCCATTGATGAACAACGTGCTACTTGTAACTTGCCTTGCGTGAAAAATTGTTATTTTCCCCATGCAGGAGACGTTTCGACCGAACATCTTCGGTCTTCGTCAGTTTCAAATGTCATAAAGGCCGTAACGACTTTTTTTTTTTACTGTTCACTAATTGGTGCGTGCTACGATAGCAAACGTCACAAAGCTATTGTTGCGCAAGAGTCAGTAAGCGAAGACCACCGCGGAATAAACGAAGATCTCAAGATTGAAGCGAAGATCTGTCATTGACCACAATTCGCGTGTTCAAATTGAAACACTCAGATATACAGCTGTCAAAATTCGTAAACACTACTGGACAGAAAATATCTTTAATTTCTGAATAGGTTTATTGTCACTACCACGAAGCCACATTGGGCCATTGCAAGGCTGAAACGACAAAAACACTCCACTGATAATGTCATCATTAATGATATCAATGATGCCAAAAAAAAAACACGAAGATTTGCAAAAAAATTGCGAAGAAAACGAAGATCATGGGTACCCATAGAGAGGCTCAATCACTCGAAAGACTTGCGAATTGATGGTAGTCAATACGCTCATTGCCCACGTTGGGTCTCGCCTAGAGTGCCAAGCCTCAAGGAAAGTCTCTTGTAGTAATCCCTCGCTCAATGGTTGCATGATCGAAATGCATGTAAGGTCGTCAAACTGAGGCCAATAACGAAAGCGAGGCAAATTGCAGAAGAAACGAAATCTCGATTTTTCAAGATTAGGGTTGCGTTCTCCTATCGTCGAACGCAATAGGCGCCTTGCACTAAGAAGTCACGTGATCTTGTCCGCCATGTTGGAGGGCAAACAAATCGGTTGCTATGGAAAACATGGCTGCCGCGTGGGATCACGAAAGGTCAGTTACGCAACTATTTACGCTAATAGCTTTTTTCTTTCAAAACAAAACGATCTTTATTCGCTTTTCAAATATGCATAACATCTTAAAAGTTATTGTAATCGTGCAATTGTAATAAACAAGCTTATTTAAGCTTACTTTTAAGCACTTACTTTGAAGAAATATGGCTGGCTTAAGTTTCGTATATTTCCCTGGTATATTCACAAGAGCATTCATTTTTTTCGCTTTGGGCAAGTTAAACGGGCGATAAATTTAAATTGCTGAGGATCGTCAATGTCAAAATGTCTATGGAATGCGAAACGCTATGTAGTTTCGTTGATTTTCTCAGTGATCCCGGCGTGGACCTGTCACGTTTAAGGATTACCTTTACTGACGTTGAAAAGTATGCAAAAGCAACAGGATCTGAAAGTACTGCAAAAGCGTACAAGTATTTTGCAGAACCAGGATATCTTCACAAAATCAAAAGTAAGTGTACTGGTAAATAATACTCTGCCGAAGATTTCCGATGTTTTTATGACAGTAATTTTGCCCTTCATGTTATTCAACAATTTGCATGCAATTCCTTGTGAAATAAATGCCATACATTGTGAAATAAAAACATTCCCTCTCACTTACTCATCCCCGTTGTGCCTAGTGGTAACTTAGGCCTCAAATTCTTAATTTCACTTGGCACCATGTGTTACCCATTGAAATCTGCTTTTTTTAAAAAATCTAGTTTCACTAGATACTGACCAGTCCAATTTTATGTTACCCATGTCAGTTACATATGGTGACTCAGAGGCAGTAGTTTCAGCCAAATGCTACAGGTCAATGAAGAAAAATGAAGCACCACACTCTGTTCAAGTGATGATTGGTATGCAACAAACAACAGTGTCTGGAAAGTGCTCTTGTGTAGCTGGTGCTGGAGGGATTTGTCACCATGTTGTTGGCCTCCTTTTCTATCTGGCACACTGTAAGCAGCTTGGGTTAAACAGCTTACCTGATGATCTGACATGTACTATGATGTCACAGCGATGGAGTGTTCCCAGAGGGAAGCACATAAGTCCTCAATGTGTAGATGCATTGATGGTGAAGAAGCCTCGAGAGGGAGCAAACTATGATAAGTTCATTAAAAGTACCCTGTACTCACCTGCATCTCAGTATCATTTGCTGGGCCCTGAACAAAAAGCTAAACTAAAAAATCTAAACCCCGAGCCTTTGCTATGGAGTTTACTACCAGATCTAGAGAACCTTGCAATCTCACAACTACAGCAACTACCTTCTGTACAAACTAAATTTGGAGCAGCACCAAAGGGGTCTGTATTGTCTTATCAACAGAGGCTCACAGAGAAGTATATCATAAATGATTATGCCCACACCTCATTCCCTAAACTGCCCCTGCCTGATGCAGGCGAAAGGTTTGAAAACAATGTGTCAATTTGTTTGGACAACAACAAATCCGCGAAGCTAGAGTCACATAACTTGGAAGAAAAAACTAGAGAGCAGAATGAAAGTGACCTTTGGCATTCACTGCGCAAAAGAAGAATAACTGCAAGTAAGTTTGGAATGGTGGCAAAGCGAATTTCTAATTTTGATAATCTGGTTAAACAACTTCAGCCATCTAGGCTTGTACAGACAGCTGCTATGAAGCGGGGAATAGAAATGGAGGGAAGAGCAGCATCCATATATGCCACTAAAGCAAAACAAGGGATGGTGAACTTGTACCCAAGTGGTCTGGTTATAAATCCAAAATGCCCCTGGCTGGGAAGTTCCCCTGACAGGATGGTTTATGATGTTGAGGCAGCTCAAACTGGTTTGTCAAGTCCTTACGGCTTGTTTGAGACAAAGGTTGTCCAGGAAGGAACAACCAGTTTAGATGATGTGGCTTACCTTAAGCGCGACCCCATTTCCAATGAATTAACCCTAAACAAGAAACATTTGTATTACTTACAAGTACAATGCCAACTAGGCACCACTGGTCTGGATTGGTGTGACTTTTTCTGTTATATTAATGATGATCTGTTTTTTTGCCAGAGGATAGTATTTGATCCTGCATTTTTTCAAGAATGTAAAGACAAGGTTGATTTGTTTTATTTTAACTACTTTTTGTAATATCACTTACTTCATTACATTTTTCTACTGGAACATGTTTTTGTAATTAGGTCATTGCATGGCTACAAGTACATATTTTCAGACCTCTTTCAGTGTACAATTCATCAAGGAGGAACCTTTTTAACAAATATTTTTGTTTTGAAATGCATATACAGCCACCTGTGGCACCTAACACAGATTATTCTTCAGAATCAATGGCCCCTGGAAATTAACAAGCAAACATGCCACTGTCCACAACTGATTAACAGTGCCCAAAAGTGACATAGGAATTTCAGTGTCAAAAAGATGGAATTCTTTAATTCGGCGTATGGCCCTCTCCACATGAATCCGTACTTTGGCAATGGCTTTTGTTTCTATAACTTCCTCTGGTGACAACTGTGCGTGATTTAAAAGATATGGTGGAAGGTTAAGCTTTACCCCTTTACTGCATAAAAGATCATCAATATTAAAACCCTTATCAGCCATAACACTATCGTTAGGCCCCAAAAGATCTAAAATGCCACAACACTTTGTTATTTCCTTATCAGAAATAGAACCAGTATATAATGAAGATACAAACGAAACTGCTCCATGGGGGGTAATACCAACGAGGGACTTTAAAGTAGTACCACTTTTGTATGTGCTGTACATTTGAGACTGCAAAAGAAGGGATGATGGTACCTGAACCTTAACCTCTGTACAGTCTATTATCACACGCGTGTTGGGATACAAATCCTTAAATGCCTGTGGCATGTACCTCACAACAACTTCTCTGGAGGGCCAAATGGGCTGAATACCAAGAAAAAAATACAAATAATTTGCCCAGGTTACAACTTTCCTACTAACTGTTGACTCATGTACGTTAAATCGGTGAGCTAAATCCTGTTGAAAAAGGCCCAACCTTATTCTAACTAGAAACAAAAACAACTCATCTATAAGGGCCATTACTCGACCACCAGGACGAGTAAAGGGAGAAGATGTGCTAGTTGTGTAGCAGTATTGCATGGTTTCTGCACAAGGTTCAACAAATTCATAAAATGTTACAAGGTGATTGTAACTTGGGAAACCAGTATAAAATTTGATGCTGTCATTATCTGTCGAAAACCGCTCGAGACCAAATTTACAAAGCTTTAAAGCTTCAACTTGGGATCTGAGATCCCTTATTTCAGCTCTTGCCATTAAAAGTTGTTCCTTGATATTTGGTTCATCTATGGTAGAATCATTGGGGTGGGCAACTTTGGCTTCTCTATCGTCTCTGCCAGTATCTGTAGGATGCCTGTTGAATATAATATTTACTATATTAGGACATCTTGGTGTAGTCCAAATCAGTTTAGTCTAAAAGAACTCTATATGTTTAGTAGTGTTATGTTAATGTGTAAGTTAGTAAGCTTGAACATAATTTGTACCATAGCTATCAACATTTTATCTACTTTTATTTATTCAAGCTCCCTGACATTTTTAGCTCTAGTTATTTCAGGGAGCTGGTACTCTTTAATAAGTCGATTTAGTTCTGTCATTTGTAATTTTCAAATTAAAATTTGTTATGGGCACAATAAAGTGTGTTGTTGTTGTTGTTGTTTATTTCATAGGGGTTAAAGATTGAATTTTTCTTTAGCTGAAGTAAAAGGATTGGGGTGGGGGAGATTAGTAGAAATATTAAATGCAACATGCAACATTAATGATTTTACTACTAATAAATAATATAAATAAACAATACAAAATCAATGAATGCAGGCTATGACACAAAAGAAACCTTTCTAACCCTTTTAGCCCTACTAAAAGGCAAAGTACAAATAAAGGGTTTAAATTCCTTCAACCCACGAAAGGATTTGTTTACTAATTGCATGTCTACTCTGTACTCACTCCTCCAACTGTTGGAAACTGCGTGTTAACTTTCGTCTGGGAGGTTTGTTGTGCCATTGAAACTGCGTCGGGATTGCCCCACTTTTGAGCCGTTTTCTACCCAAATTGTCCACATCAGGTAGGTAGTCCGTCACTTGAAAATGTTCAGAGCATACCCTGGTGTTTGAAGTGATCTACATGTATTGTCGAGAACTTCTTAGCTTCGATGTGATAATTAGCTGGCGCATTATTTGAGTTTTAACACTGACAAACGAAATTCGAAATGATCACGAACAAGAGGCTTTCCTCACCTGAAAATATTCTCCTTCATCCCGACGTATTTTAGCAATCCATTGCCTTCGCAGTTCATCGCTACTCGGGAAACGATGAAATGACAATGCAGCATTGTAGCGAGCATCATTTGTGCAGCGTGGGACACAGCAATGAAACTTACTCATCTAACAATTGCAAGTAAACATAACAATGATCTGTTCGATTCTTACCTTTCACTCAGTACTGTTTCAACCGCCACAATTCTAGAAGACTCCATCGCCTCGCTTATCATCACTTGGCAATAGAACATTGAACTCGGGATTGAAACGGAGTTTAAATCCCCTTATAGAATGCACCCGGCGACGAAACACCCAAAGGTAAGTGCTTAAAAGTAAGCTTAAATAAGCTTGTTTATTACAATTGCACGATTACAATAACTTTTAAGATGTTATGCATATTTGAAAAGCGAATAAAGATCGTTTTGTTTTGAAAGAAAAAAGCTATTAGCGTAAATAGTTGCGTAACTGACCTTTCGTGATCCCACGCGGCAGCCATGTTTTCCATAGCAACCGATTTGTTTGCCCTCCAACATGGCGGACAAGATCACGTGACTTCTTAGTGCAAGGCGCCTATTATCCTGCGATATCGCCTGATACTTAGCCGACGAGGCCGAAGGCCGAGTTGGCTAAAATCAGACGATATTCCGCAAGATTGAGCAGGATAATTGTTTTATTATTCAACAAATTGTCAACGAAACGAGTTTTGTAGCGAGAATGACTTATCGCGCGAGCTGATCTTCGGTGATATAAATTCAGCGAGTTTTCAAGAAGTCCGAATGGAATAAAGGTAAGTTTAATTTGGACATTTTGCCTCTGCATTCATTTCTGTTTTTGAGTTATTTTGATGTAGTTTGAAGTTTATGAGATTGACGCTGCACGTTTGAGGATGTTTTCGTTCAAAGAATTTCAGGCTTGGCTCGCCTTCGACGCCGCCCCCCCCCCCCCCCCCCCCCCCCCCCCCCCCCCGCCTCCTATCCCAATCTGTCAACAAATAGAGGCCGTTACGATAAGGATTAGAGTTCCGTTTATGTGAAGTCCTGGGTGTGAAGTTCTTGCTTTCGAGTTTCAATTCCTATGCTAGACTGAATTTTTCATACACTGGTCAGATTCTCAGGAAATCAAACCTTATTATACCTTATTCTAGATTTCCAGGAATTCTATACCCTATCCCAGACTAAACTGCTTGAAAACAGCGAGTAAGAATCAGTTCTCATAAAAAGTTTCCCTTCACAAATTAGTTTCTAGACAAGATGTTGTTACATTCGCAAGGATTTTCGCAGGCGGTAATACATCAACATTCATATTATTTACTTTTGCAGATTGGAAAAAAATAATTGCACTAAAACAAACTCTGAAAGGCTAGACTATAAAAATCTACATACAGGTAAGAGTGGGAAAGCTCATCTGTGAAACACACTTCAAAAATTGAACTACCAACATTTAATTACTAAGAGAACAGAACTTTTTATTCATTTTTCACCTGCAATCAGTAACTTTATTTTATATAATTTCCACATGCACACCTATAACTAGCTTTGATATATTTCCTCTTAATTTTATACTCTCAAAATGTTGACTGGTGGGATTAATTTTTTTATAAAGTTAAGTAGCTTTCACTGTCTACATAAAAATCTAACCAAATAATAATCACCTTTGTAAAAAAATATCCTAATCATTTTACTCTTATGTTAATATAAATTATGTTGATCTTCAAGCACTGCTAATTTGGTCTGGTCTAATAATTTCACATCTTAAAGAACTAAATTTAACAAAGAGCATTATTTAGTTGAAAACTTGCTCCTTGTGCTTTTTGTAAGGGAGTCCATGCCAGGGGTCCGGTAAACAAATACTGTCGACAACAATTTGGCTTTGTCGTGTGCAGACTATACATGTACACTACAAAGGCTTCTAAATTGCTACATGAACCGTTTACTGTTCAGTAACAATCTCACTGAAAATTTGCATAATTTAGAAAACAGCAATATTTCTTCAAGCATTTGTTTTGCTACACACCTAGCTGAATCTTGATCATTAAGAGCAGTTTTTTGTTAGTTTTGACTCTCAGATCTATGATGAGAAACTAGAAAACAACCTTTCATGACTAACAGTCCCAGACCACCTTAAATTTCTCTATGCTATTTACACTACTGATTAAATTTCTTGGAAATGTTTTTTGAAAACTTCATGTCTTGTTGGTTAGTTATTTATTCTGACTCTGATCTATGATGAGAAATTAGAAAGCAACCTTCTGTGGCTGACTGACCACTTTAAATTTCTCTACGCTTTTTACACTACTGATTAAATTTCTTGGAAATGTTTTTTGTAAACTTCATGTCTTGTTAGTTGCACTTGTTGACACCAGTCAATTCTGATAGGGGTGGGGAGAGCAGGGGAGAGTCATTCATTCAATGTATGTGGGTGAAGAGCCTTTGCTCGTGACTCAGTCTTTGTATTAACATGTGAGCCT